>JAWQRN010000414.1:0-30069 GCA_033557685.1 Sperchopsis tessellata
TTGGACATAGTATCAAATGCCTTCTTCAGGTCGATAAATAGGTACAACACATACTTCCTTTTATCCATTGTGCCCATATAGCTGCTGTTGTGTTGGTGTTTTTTTGGTAAGCATATTGGCTTTTGTTGTTTTTAGTTATGTAATCTGTCATTCTTTTTTTTATTATTTTTTGTGTGATTTTGGCAAAGATGGATGTGAGAGCTATTGGACGTTAATTATTGACATTGTTTTTATGTTCTGCCTTGTGTATCGGTATTATTACTGTTTTTTAGTTCTGATGGAAATTGTCCTGAGAGTATTATGTTGTTGATTATTTGTGTTATTGGTGCTGATACAATGACTTTTATTGCTTTTAGTTGTTTTGGTCGTATTCCGTCCCTACCACGAGCTTTATTATCCTTTAGCTTGTCTAATAATTGCAGCACTTCATCTTCAGTGCAGTCCACCATATATATTGAGTTTAATATGCTTTTATTCAAGGTGTTAACACCATCCCACAGACCTGTATTTATAAGTATGAATATTGTTTCTGTATGGAAACCGTGTAAACGCTCTGATAAGTGCCGACGTTTCGTCTACTGTTGCAAGGGACATTTTCAAGGTGAGTGATGCTACTTCAATGAATGAATTATTCACTGCACTGAGTGCCTATATAAGCATGATCCGGCCGAGTTTGGATCAGTTCAGTGAAATCATTCATTGAAGTAGCATCACTCGCCTTGAAAATGTCCCTTGCAACAGTGGACGAAACGTTGGCACTTATCAGAGCCTCTACACGGTTTCCATCCGGAATCAATATTCATACAGATAATAACCGTCGAAGTCTATTACATCTGTATTTATAATGTTATTAGCTAGATTCTCTCCAATCTGTGCAAAAAAGTTGTTAAATTCTTCAGTTATTTCGCCGGCATCTCTTAGAATTCTGTTTCCGACTTCTAGTTCCTTCCAATTGTTTCTTTTACCAGTTTCTTCCCCAGAAGTTTGTTTATTATTTGAAAAACTAAAAAAAAAACTACTTTTCTAATACAAATTTTGCATAATTTTTTTCTTTAAATGCGTGCAATTTTTTAAAAATTTGCATTTTCTACACTACACATGTTCTAACTGAAATAATTTTTGAATTTTGTTGCAAATCAATGTCTACGGGAAGCTAGATTGCCACAGCTCTGCCATTTTGATGATAAATGAATTTAAAAAAACTGTTTTGTACATTTAAATATGCTATTAAAGTATACCTACAGTTTGATAAATGTAAAACAAATATTTCTTAATTAAAAAAATTCCTCAAAATTGCTTAATTTTTTCCCGTCTAATTGTATATGTCCCCTTAACGCTAAACTTGAAAATTGTTATTGACAATGGAGACTTAACTCCATTTGTGTTACCCTAGAGCAACTAAATTAACAATTTATTCCTTTATAGCAATAATTAAAAAGTAACCGATCCTCAAGGCAGCTAATGAGTTAAAAAAATTTAATTAATTGTTTTTATTTTCAGCACATTTGGATACCTGGTGATAATGATATTGGAGGTGAAGGCAAAGATAGAATTACGCTACATACCTATAAAAGATTTGAACACACATTTTTCCAGCCAGATATGATACAAGTGAATAACATAACATTCTACAAAATCAATCGACTTCTACAAACCATTCCAAAACTGTCTCGAAAAATGGAGTTTTATGACAATAGTAAACTGGTCGTAGGCTTAAGTCATGTGCCTTTAATGTTCATTCCATCACCCTACGTCGAGAAGGTAATAATTATTTTTTAAGTGTTGTAACGGATCCTTTTACTTCCTGATCGTGGTGTGCGGTGAATTAAATTACATACCCAGAAGAGCGAATACGCATAAATTTGTCCAAATTATAGTAATGTAGTTTGTAGTAGTAATGTAAATAGGGAAACAAAAAAGAACATCCGAAAAGACGTAAGAAACTATAATACTAAGTTGATAAAGGAAGTCACAGAGAAAAATGCTAACATGAAAGTACTGAGATCAAAACTTGCCAATGGAAATATTTAAATTTCCAAAATAAAGAACAGTGAAGGTACTACAATAACTAACAAAACAGAAATCACATCTACCATCCAGAAATTCTATGGTCAACTGAACCTGAACATCAACGAACCAAATGAGTGAAGAGATTAGAGTAAAGGTAGGGAACAAGCAATATGTTCCCTTAAAGATATGCTAAGTTCAAAACTCCTAAGCAGATCAACGAAGCTTAGAATTTGGAGATCTTTGATAAGACCTGTGGTCACATATGCAAGCGAAACATGGACACTGACCGATAGGGAGATAAATACACTTAGGGTATGGGAATGAAGAGTACTCAGAAAGATATTTAGTGCAACGCAGGAGAGGGACGGTTCCTGGAAAATGAAGATGATCCACGAACTTGGTGACCTGATCAACAGAGGAGACATAGTGCTTTTTGTAAAAGCCAGGCTGGTTCGGTCATTTTATGCGTATGTAAGATGGGAGAACACCTGGAAAAGTAATGGACTGGGTATCATCGGAAGCAAGAGCGAGGGGAAGGCCAAGGAGAAGGTGGAAGGAGAATGTGGTGGAAGACCTGAGATCAATGGGAGTGCGGAATTATGTATTCCTAGCCCTAAAACGAGAACGATGGAGGGAGGTGGTGGAGCAGGCCAAGACCCATAAAGGGTTGGAGTGTCACAGAAAAAAGAAGAATACCCGAACCCAATACCCGTAAACGAACATCCTAAATGTCAGATCAGAGGAATTGTCGGAAATAACAAAATACGAGAACCGCGTAGCCATGAAGCAAATGAAGGACAAAAAGGCACCTGGAGAAAATAACAATCGAGATGCTGAAATTGGGGGGAATTCTAGTAGAGGAAGCATTAAGGGCACTTCTTAATAAGTGGAAGGAAATACTCCAACCATGTGGAAAATCGCGGAGGTGGTGCAGCTGTTTAAAAAGGGCGACATTGCAAATCTTGAAAACTACCTCTCTGTAAGCCTATTGTTGCACATACACACACTTTTTGGTATGATAATCACAAATAGAATAACACAAAAGCTCTACCAACCACAAGAGCAGGCTGGTTTTTGTAAACACTTCAGCACCATTAATCATCTTCAGGCTATACGATTAATTATGGAAAAAAAACCACTGAATACAATATCTCTCTTCATTTGGCATTTGTAAGCTACCACAAGGCATTCGACTCGGTAGAAAGATGGGTATTTACGAATGCATTAGCTAATGCGAGGATAGACTTCAGATATACAAGCATCATCAAAGACATTTACGATGGCGCAAGTATGCAGGACAGGATTGAGGAGATTACGACTACTAACAAACTTGAAATAGGAAAAGGTCAGACAAAGAGATCCAATCTCGCCGAAACTATTAACACTTGCTCTATTTAAAAGACGGTCATGGAAGAAAAAGGTCATTAATATTGATGGGTCATACAGAGGCCACCTAAGGTTTGCAGACAATATAGTCATAGTCAGCAGCGTTGTAGAAGAACTTAAAAGTATGCTGCAAGAACTGAGTCAAACATCAAATGACGTAGGTTTGAACATTAACCTTTTCAAAACAAAAATTATGTCCAACAACAAAAAGGATGAACCTGTTTATATATATATATATATATATATATATATATATATATATATAACTAGTGGAGAGATATGTATATTTGGAACAGCTGACACTGCTAGGGAAGGAAAAAATTTTTAACTACAAAAATATTTCTATAAATCTAGAGCGCGAAGTGTTTGAGTCATGTATTCTACCGGTAATAACTTACGGGCTAGAGGCAGTAACACTTACAAATAAAAGCGCAAATAGACTCAGAGTCACTCGAAGAGCCATAAAAAGATCAATGCTGCGCATCAGCTTGAGGGACCAAATAAAAAATGATGACATTGAAAAAATAACCAGAGTGACAGATGTAATAGAACGAGTAGCACATCTAAAATGATGTTAGATGGGTCATGTAGCACGACAGAACCGGGAAAATTGGACGTCAAAAATAGTGTACTGGATACCAAGAACAACAATGAAAGCCGCGGTAGACCCCAGAAATGATGGCTTGAAGATATAAAAGAAACTGCTAGTCGTGATTGATTCCACAAGGCCCGGGATAGAAAAGGGTAAAAACAGATGGGAGAGGCCTATGTCCAGCAGTGGATGGTGAAAGGCTGATAAAGAAGAAGAAGAAGAAACATAATAGCTCACCCATAAACAGTAACACAAAAATAATCCTTTAGCAATAAACACTCTCTCAAACAAAGGAAAATTCTACATCTCTAACGTGTATCTTACGATAACGTTATTGGCCTGACCCTTATTTCTCAATTCCACCAATCCTGTGTAGCGTCTTTTTTCAGACCTCAAACGAATATTTCACATTAAACTAAAAAAGAACCTCTCTGTCTTTGTTTTTGGCATAATGTTGAAACTTCTTACAATACCATATCAGTCTTTTATAAACAGGACGAATAACTCTTCAAACTAAACCACTTGAGTGTCTAGAATACTATCACACGTAGTATACGTTGCTTTTTTAACTTTATTACTGCTATTTAAAATAACGAATAATGAAGGCTTCTACACACCTCATAAATTAATATCAATTAATATAGTTTTCAGTACGTAGACTTCCACGCCCACAGTAAATATCTTCAGGTTTACTGGGAGATAACCGTGTGTTGGCTTGAAGGCATGAGTTCCTTGACTAGCACTGGTGAGAGCCACATGTTATTCTATTATTAGCACTTTTTAGAGCTGGTCGGCACCTACGGCTAGCACTTTTCAGAGCTACATAGCAATGTTTAATTAGCACTTTTAAAAGCTACATGTCTTGATAATGTCCCCTGCAACGGCGGAAGAAACATCGGCAAAACCAAAAGCCAACACACGGTTATCTCCCGGAAAACCTGAAGATAATATTGTTTTCGTTTTACAGAATGATGACGGGCTCTTCGGCTACTAAGCATTGTCAACCACTTTTTAAGCCCCATCGCGTGCTCACTGTTTATATTGGAAATTGTGTCCTTGGTGCACAGAAATAAAAATTCTTTTCAGAGACATAATGTTTATAATTATTCTACAAGAAATAGAAATAATTCGAATGTAGAAATCCCCCATCTTTCCTTTTTTATTAATTCACCCATTTATATAGGTTTTAAATTTTATAATAAATTGCCTACATGCATAAGGGAAACTGATCATTCGAACAGATTTAGAAGGACCGTAAGAAGTTTATTTGTTAACGAGGCATTTTACTCGCTTAACAAATCTCATTGATGCAAATTTTAAATTGTGTGTATTAGTTTTATTTAGCATGTGTATCTTTGTATTCATTTTTTTTAATAACAGTTGTGCTCTGTATGCAATTGTATATATTATTTGTACTAGTACGTGTGTACTTTTCGTCTTATGATTGGTAAATATATAGGGAGTATTTAATGTTTTAATTAAATAATTAATTTTGTCAAAACTTTTAGAAAATGTTTAAACTTGGACAATTCAATGCAGTTTGGCATTTTGTCGGTCTATTGTCACTATTTATACATATTTGTTGTAAATCATCAAAACAGTGTCAGTTGATAAACTGAAAAAACAGTCAAACAATTAATGTCAAACATGTATCCCATCTATATGTAAATTAATCCTTATGTACACACCCAACTTTTACCTCGTTGTTACACACCCAGGGTACCCGGGTGCCTGCCACAAGTTTTTCTTAATTCCTGAGTTTGCATATGAACGGAATCGTTTGGCATCAATTTACTTTATTAAATAAACATCAATAGAAACTATCTAAGCCATTTCCAAGTTCCCAAGCCCGCTACAGCTTCCATGAAAAGAAATAGGGTCTTCGAGCGCTGCACAGGTAGCGCGCTGTCAATTTTGCTCTTCGACAGCCTACAGCAAATTTGACAATTGATGAGCAGCAATATATACCTACTAAGCTAAGTACGGGATCAAAATTTGATGGATTTTCGATGCCGAGAATGCATACCCTCTGCATCGGATTATTTATTCAGGAAAAAACTGGAAATTTTTGTGAAAAAAAATCAAGGAGAGAGAGTTGCAAAAGAACTTGCAGCATCATTCAAAGGAAGTGGCAGAAACACAGAAATTAACTATTGTTGGTGCTTTGAGAAAAAATAAGCCTTACATTCAAAAACAAATGGCTCCCCATAAATCTAGAGAAGAATATTCTACTCTCTTTGGTTTTCACGAACATATTGCATTCTGCTCGTACGTGCCAAAGAAAAACAAAGCTGTAATTTTACTATAGACAATGCACTCTGATTCTGCTGTAAATGACGATGAAAAGAAAAAGCCTCACATGATCACTTATTATAATAAATACAAAATTGGTGTAGATACAATGGATCAAATGGTAACCTGATACACTACACACAGGCGCACTCAGAGATGGCCTCTTGCTATGTTTTTCAATATCTTAGACATAGGCGTTCTTGCTTCATATATAATTTATTATGAGAACAACAAAATGATCCAAAAGAAAACTAATCAGCGACGTACATTCTTGCGTCAACAAAAATGAGGGCCTGATCGGGCTACAGCTTCCTCCTTCCGCTGTTTCTGAAGAACAAACTCAATCTCGAGACAGTACTGCTAGGAAAAACATGACAGGTTCTTGTCACGTTTGCTACAAAGAAACGATCAAAAGATGCAGGAAAACGTGAAAATGTTGTTCAGTTTGCAAATAGCCTGTCTGCAATGAACACTGTGTATCGACAATTAAATGTATTGATTGCGCTAAATGAATGTAAATAAACTCTAATTTACCTTGAAAATTATTCTAATTGGTTATTTATTAACCCCTGTTACCTCTATGAAATATTCATCAATGACATTAATTAATTCCTGAGTCAAAATATCATTTTTCATCTAGTGGGTACCCGGGTGTGCCCGTTAAGCACATTTTCTTTAACGTCATTTAGTTCAGGTTCAAAAAATTTAAAAAAAATTACTAGTGTGTTTTTACCTACAAAAAGATTTAACTCTTTAACTCTAATGAGGATTTTAAGGCTCAGATTGATATTTCAATTTTTATTCAATTTATAAGCAAAAATAAGTTGGGCACATACATAAGGGTTAAAGAAATCAGGCCACATATTGACCCCTGGTGAACTCCAAAATCTACATTTTCTTTTCTTCGAGCAAACAGTATATGACAAGTTGCCTCGAACCTATTCTAAAAACTTTTACTATATTTAAACTCATTTTTATTAATATTTACATTAATTTTAAAATTATTCTAGATATTGGCTACAATGCAACCTCATGTGCTATTCACTGCTCATGAGCATAAATCCATGATAGTAAGTACAAACGCCATGACTAGGGATGAACGTCAAATCGTTCCAATCACTCCAAAAATTACCAAAGTCTACAGAGTTACGTTGGGATCATCAGATATATATGAAGTTATCGTACCAACTTGTTCTTATAGAATGGGAACCGATAAGATAGGTTTTGGATATGCCATCTTTGGTACGTAAATAAATTATAATAGATTTTAATTTAAATACTCAATCATAAAATGGAAAATACTATATTTTGTATATCATCTTCATAATTTAAAAAAATAAAAAATGTTTCATTCCACAAAGTACTCATATCATATCTCGACTAGTTTCGACCATAATAAGTCAATCTTAAGTTAAAAGGCAGTACAATAATTAGCAACTTTCAAGGCAAAACCTCATTCCTATCTGAGACTAATTGAAGGCAAAGAACGCAAGAAGAAATTGGATATTGCCAAATGCATTGAGATATACCTCAGCAACCTTAACGAATCCCACAATTTTACCTATAATCGTCTATTTAAAAATATCTCCAATAGGCCAATTTCACGTCCTACAGCTGGTAGGTGTGGTGGTACCCGTTAGTTTGTGTTGTTGCCTTCACTAACGCACAAAATTCGGTTTTAATTAATTGTCTTATATGTCGCTAATTATTGCACTGCCTTTTAATTTGAGTATGGCCTAGTGTGGTTGAAACCGGTCGCGGTATGATGTAAAATAAAAACTTTGTGGAAAGACAGTATTTTTTATTTTTTTAATTATAAATAAATTTTTTTATCACACATTATCATACTTTGAGGATTACGTAGTTGAGCATTCTGGTTTTGAAAAAGAAGTGCAGAAGTTTCCTCAATATGTATGAAAAGTTTATTATGCAAAAACCAACCCTTGCCAAGTCCGTAGATTACATTAGTTCTAATGATGTTAGAATAGAATTTATTAACCCATCCTTAGATAGCATTTAAAAGGAAATTGGCTGTTTTGTGGATGTTCTTCTTAATTAAAGAAAATACTTATATAGTCTTTCCACAAATTTATTATATAAAAGTGACCAGTTTCGACCCACTCAGGTCATTTTCAAGCTTGAGAATTCTTTTGGGTGACATGAAAGTAGCGTTTGCGGTTGGATTAAGGCTGGTTATTACCAAGATTATAATGAGGAGCGGGTCTTACAGGAAGAGCAAGAAAGAGAGGATTGGATAACAGATAATGCGACTCATTGAGGTTTAGGTTGGGATTGGCGTGGAAGTTATGAAAATTTTGTAGGTTTTCAGCTATTTATATGTTTATGGCCCTTGGGGAGTAAATGTAAGACTGTAGGGTTATCTGGAGCAGGTTTGTGGTTACAAGACACAACTTGACTAGCAAAACTGGATCTATCTGTATATGTTGTATACATCTTTGATGTTCTTTATATCTAGTAGAAAAGGTCTGACCCGTTTGGCCGACATAATTGGTGCTACCTTCATCGAGCAACCTGAAAACCCCACTGCCAGATTTAGGGCTGACAGGGTCCTTATTATGTACTAGGATGTTGTGGAGCATATTGGTGGGTCGGAAACTAATAATTATGTCGTCAGATAGGGATTGTAGGGTGTTAGAAAGATTATATGCAATATTTCTGGAGAATGGGATAGAGAAATATGTTTTAGTGGGCAGATAGGAAACTGGGTAATACAGTTTTTCGAAAATCCTCTTTAGTTTCCTGGAAAGGGTTATTATGACAATATGAAGAGAGTATCCATTGAACTGCAGAATTTGAAGGATAGTCCTAAGCTTCAAACAGAATGCATCGTAGGAAAGGGGAATGGAAAAGAGTGTGCGGAAAAGGAAGTTAAAGAAAGCTAGTTTATGCGTCATAGGGTGTTTGGAGAAAATGGTATACAGTGATTAGAGTGAGTTTTCTTGCGGAATATTTGAAACGAAAAGATGCCGTTGAATCAGCATACAGCCCTGTGTGATGTGAGTAAGGCATTTGATACTGTCAAACATTGGTCTCTGCTTCAGAAACTGAAATATTGTGGGGTTAAAGGTAACCTATATCATATCGTATTTTCAGTGCAAAAAGCAGATAATTAAATGGAGTTTTGTTAGAGTGTTTGTTTATTGGATTATTTAACGTCGGCCTATTTCCACTGGTATGGCCTATTACCGGCGCCAGGGATTAGGCTACCTCACCTGGGAATTTTGCCGCATCCAGTGTTCCAATGGAGTTGGGTTCATTTACGTGCACATGGTCTTTATTTTACCTACAATACACGGGACCCACCGTTTTACGTCCCTACCGGAAGACGAGCACTAAAAAGACTTTTCCCTAATCACCATCTCTGAGTCGAACCCGAGACCCCACGGTTAGTAGCCTAGTACTTAGCCACTGAGCTACGAGGCGGTTTTGTTAGAGTGTTTGACATTTGAAGTATGGAGTCCTGCATTCCTCAATTTTTGTGCTAATTTTATTATTTATAATGACTTATCGCAGGTCACAATTAAAAGTTGTAGTGTTGAAGTTAATTTAAAGTATCGAATCGATGCATAAATTCCTAGCGTTTTTAATAAATTAAAAAATTATTTTTTTTTACATAAAATTTTCGTAGGTCACAAATCATCATATTGCCTAATTCCAGAGATTCTTAGCATGGATCATCATGAATTGAAGTGTTTAAATGTTCTTCATTAAAGTTGGATGGTCTTCTTAAACAGGGAAAATCATACAAAATAAAAAGTCAAAATGGCCTTTTTTGAAGAGAGAAAACCATTTTCGTATCATACTTTCCCCGATTTTGTTCTCCCTGTATTTGGCACAAATGGTTCTAGGGACTTACGATGTCTTAGCTCCTCGGTTATACTTAAACAAAAGGATATGTCAAAAATGTTTTCTCTCTAGCCAACAATGAACCGTAACTCTTTGACAAATTGAAAAATTCAAGACATATTCAATAAAACAATACTATGGCTGTTTTGATCTGATTGGTTGAATCAAAGATGTGGATTTATTGATTTAGTCACTGTTGTTGTAAACTGGTATTTTGAAGGACCACCTTGCCTTTGATGCAAGGAAAAATAACACTACTTCTTGAGTCGATTGCTTTATTTGAAAGTTTAAACATTTGTTAGAACCAGGACAAGACTGATTAACATGTTCTGTTTGAAAACCAGGGCAAGACTGATTCTCTGGCTGGACACTGGCAGCCTTCAATGGTGCAAGTGGGCGGTTCTCTACCCTAACATGGGTAGGTACCTATATTTAAGTGGGGGCTTAAACAATGGCATTAAAATAACATTAAGATATGTCCAATTTGTTTCCAAAGCACTCTTGCCTTGAAAACCAGACACGCAATATTATATTAAGTTAGAGAACTAATTTTCTTAAATGAAATTTCCTTTCAGGAGGTTTGCAACCGTCATCGTTGACGTGGCAGCTCGGAATAATTCCTTGGATTTGGTGATACACCTGCCTTATATCTTCCCCTGCATTATTACCTGGAGTAATTTGTATTTTTGTCCTCTTAGTATGTGACTCAGGTATTCTAGTTTCTTTCTTATTATTGTTTGTATGATTTCAAGCTGTTTATTCATACTTTCCATTACCTTTACGTTTGTGACTTTGTCCGTCCAGGATGTCCTCAGCACATTTCAAACGTCTCTATCCTCTTAATATACGCTCTCTTTAATGTCCATGCCTCCACTCCAAAGAGTAAAATGGAAATCACGTAACCTCTTAGCACTCTGGTATGCAGGTCTAGTTTAATTTGTCGATCACAGAGGAACACCTGCATTTTTAGAAGTGTTCTTCTAGCTATTTCAATTTGGGATGTAATTTGTAGTGTTTGGTCGATAGTGTTAGTTATCCACGTCTTTTCTATGTGTGTGTTGTCGATGTATAGTTCTTGATTTGGTATTCTTGATTTTGTTATTACCATGCACTGTGTCTTTCCTAGATTCATGTTAAGGCCATTCTCTAGCCCGAGATCTTTTAACTTTTTTACGGTTCTCTGCAGGTCTTCAAGAGTTACTATTATAATAACCGAATCATCGGCATATCTAACATTATTTATTGCCTGCCCGTTAATTATGACTCCCGTCTTTTCTTCCCTTAAGGCTTTCTTAAATATCTCCTCGGAGTAAAGGTTAAACAGCATGGGGGACCATATACACCCATGCCGTATATGTATTTCATCTGATACTTCATTATCTATTTTAATGGTAGCCGTTTGGTTCCAATATAGTGATTCAATAATCTGTATGTCCCGTGAGTCAATGTTTCGTTGTAGAAAATTAATCGTTTTGCCTCAAATATTTTAGTAAGCTAGATTGCAAACTAAAGTTGTGGGACAGGAACGGTCACCCTTCCTAAATTTCGGCTTAACTAAAGCTACCTTCAAAAAACAAGAGAAGACAATGATAAGTTTATGGGTACATCACAGGCTTAAGAAAATGTGATATGAACCTAAATTATGAATATATATTAACACCATAACATTTTTTATTTTTTAATTTAGTTATAATGTTAAAAACTTAATTTTCTCTAGCAGGATAAACAAAGCAAGACTGTTCAACATTTTCAAGTGCCACCAACTCCAATGCAGCAGTATTCAAAAAGGTATCATTTTAAAAAATAAGCAATGTCAACCGGTGTTGTTTGTTTGTTCTAATTTAATTGGTGTTGCCAACAATGTTTACAAACAGCTGCACGACATACTGACAGTTTGATCTGTGATCCGTGAAATCTAGGCTTAATAATGACTAATGTTACAACTTTAGCTTTGTGTGGTTATGTAATGTTTAATGCATTTTGAGCTTTAATGGTTGTTTGCTTTTTCAGAAAATGGGGATATGCAGTACACTGTTTTGTGGTCTCCGCAAAGATTTGCGCAACTCTACACATATCTGTGGGCGTTGTCTGCATTTTTTTTGTACCTGTGCTTTCTGCTGTTTAAGAAATGCATACGGAAGTTTTGACGCAAAGTTTGCAAATTGAGTTTTTGTAATGTGCCATTTGAATGACAAAAACTTATTTTCTTGTTGTTTAATGTTTTGTATGGTTAACGCTTTTTTTTTTGATTACTCTATGATATTTTTATGTTTTTTATATATTTTATTAAATGTGAGATTTAGCCTTAAAATGCTCATATTATATATATATGTATACCAAGAATATTTTTGAAAGTGTTTATAGTTTTATAAAAAATTTTAATTAATACAGGATATATGTAAAACATTTGTGTTTTTAAATGAATACTAAGATGCAAAATCAAAATACACATTTTTCTTCAATGTTTTGTGAAATATATAATAATTTTCAAGATGGGTGTTATTTGACCAACTACACCCATCTTCCCATTCGTTTGATAAATATATGTTGGATTTTATATATTATCAGTGATAAAAATAGTTACAAAAATTATAATCAATAATAAACATATTTCATATTTAAAAAAACAGTTAGATGTCAAATGGCTATATCGTTAATTAGAACTCAAGTATAAGATAATTGGTATCAAAATTTTTGAAACAATTGTACAAGTAAAACTCTTACAATTTGGATATTTACATATCATTTTCTGTTCTTTCACAATAGACCACTGGCCAATTTGATCACATTTAATGCCCCGAGGAGGCACATTGTGGAATGATTCTTTTTTCTTGTTATTTTGAATTTCAGTTTCAATAGAACTGCATCTACCACATCTAGTGGCCACAGTTTCTACCTTGCATAAGTAATTTAGCGACCTTTGTTCAAAATTTTGCCTTGCGTGATCTTAAATGTCTCTGTTATTTGGTTCTGTATGCGGATGTACGCTTCTGTGTACGTTAAGATGGCTTTTATTAATCTTATTATTTTGCAGGTACGTCAAATTCTCTGAGGATTTGGAATAGGTGCTTTCTACCGATGGAATCATATGCTTGTCGGAAGACTATAATTAGACATTTTGTAGTAGCTGCTTGATGGTGACGATTTGGTCGATTGTGGATTTGCCTCTTCTGAAGCCAGTCTGGTATTCGCCTATAATTTTTTCTGCATACAGGTGTAGCCTTTGGTTTATTATATATGTGTGTATCTTATATCCAGTACATAAGAGCGATATTCCAAGATACTTTTGACAGGACAATTTATGTGCCTTCTTATATATAGGGCATATAATGAATATCCATTCTGCTGGTATACTTTCTTCGTCCCAAATTTTCTCTTTCACTGCCGATTCTAAACACTTTTGACGGTATCTTGTCAATACCCAGCGCTTTCCTGTTTTTTAACGCAGCAATTGCGTTGCGTACTTCATCAAATGATGGTGTTTCCATTGAATTTTGGTCTTCTTGTTCTCGTTGTTCATCTTCTTCTTGATTGCCTTCCACATCTACTTCTCTTTTGGCATTCAACAAGTTTTGGAAATATTTCTTCCATGTATTTTTAACTTCTTCAGTTTTGCTTATTATTTGTCCCTCTGCGTCTCTACATAAGTGGTGTGTGACTTATATCCTTGACTTTGTTTCTTTATAGACTGGTAGGAGTTTTTTGTATTTTTTTTTGCTTGCTTTCCATCTTTAGTAACTGATTGTTTTCATATTGCCGTTTTGTGTTTCTACAGATTTTATCCGCTCACCTGCGTGCTTCTTCCCTTTCGCTAGTTCGTCGATCGATGAACTTTTTGTGGGCTTCATTTCTTTGTGCAATGCTATCCCTGCATTCAAACTAGTTCTCTTTTGTACATTTCTACTTTTCCCAGGACTTCTTTGGCTGTACTAGTTATTGCTATTTTAATTCTGTCTCATTTCTCATTTAAGGGATTGCTCCAAATGGGGTTTCGTTCAAATGCTTCGCTTATTTCTCTTTTAAAGCTTTCCTGTACTTCTTTTACTTTTAGTTTCTCGATATTAAGCATTTCCTGCTTCTGACTTTTGTGTTTAGTTTGTTTACTAATTCTACACCTGAAACTTGCTTGAACCAAAAAATGGTCTGATTCACAGCATGCTCCTCTTCTAGGCCTTACATCAAAGATGCTGGTTGCTGTTCTTTTTTCCATTATCAGATGGTCGATTTGATTGAATGTAATTCTGTCCGGTGAAGTCCAGGTAGCTTTATCAAATCAAATAAAATCTTTATTAATTCTGAAAAATGTACGAACATATAGAACACGTCAAAACTAATTAATACAATTGTATGAAACAACAACTCAGCAATTCATTACAACAACAGAAATATAAAGGAAACAAAACAGTCGTCCCAATTACAAAATACCCCCCACAAGAAACTCCTTTACATTATAATACACTGCACCCTGTAGATGCAATTTTACACTACTTAAAAGTGCCTTGATGTTTCTTAGTTTCCAATAGTTTGGTGCTTTGTTCCATATTCTTAAGGGATTGATCAATATATTCTTGTGAACCCTCTAGTGTTATAGTTATAGTTATATGTTAGTTGATATTGCGAGAAGAAAGTATCATAATTTTTAGCAACAAATTTTCTGGTTTCATAGATATATAGTGATGGCAAGGTAAGTATTTTATGTTCAATAAATGAATCTCTACAATTGCGTCTTCTGCTTAAATGAAACATGCTTCTCAAGCACTTCTTTTGAAGAACGAAAATTCGCTTGGCATCCGTAGAATTGCCCCAATATACCAAACCATTTCTAATGCGGGAATCCACGTACGCATAGAATACACAGAGACTTGCACGAATATTCACTTTTTTGGAAAAAATTAAAAGAGTATATCAGAAAGAAGCTGTTCTCTTTGCAATGGAATCGACAAGGTGTTTCCATTTTAATAGTGAATCCAGTGTTAATAAAAGGAAGACACTGGAATTAGTAGATGTAAGGGTGCAGTCATGATATTCCACAGTTAAGGATGGTTGAGTTTTCAGACTGAAGAGTATCATCTTTATCTTTTCTATATTGATTTTCAAATAATTCGCATAAAACCAATTTTCCAATGCAAACAGGTATACAACAATACTATCTTGAATGACCTCTAGAGATGAACCTCTTATAACAGATGTATCATCAGCAAAGAGTAAAGTGTGATAGTCTGTAATAGTTGTCAGATCATTTACATACAGCAGAAATAGCAAGGGGCCGAGAATTGAACCTTGAGGCACTCCCCACTTTATTATTTCCCATGATGAAGCAGCAGTATCACCAGTAGTACTGTTTTTATCTATTACCCTCTGGCGCCTATCGGCCACAAATGACATCAAAAGCTTTACGTATATTTTTGAGCGGGAAAAACGTTGAACTGACTATCATGTTCCCACTTGAGGCATGAGCAATAAAGAACTCGCCGTTTTCATTGGTTGTGTCTCAGAGGCTATGCCTTCTTATTGTTCCTGTGTTCACTTCCTCTTTCCCGATATTCGAATCCATTTTCCAATGACCATTTTCATGTTATTTTTTGGTGTTAGGTCATATGCTGTCTCTAATTGTGGATATAATACTTCCTTAGTATCCAAATCTTTCTCTTCATTCCGGCAATGCACGTTTATTATTGTTAGATTAAAAAAATGTGATTGCACAATGTTATTATATTATATTAGATTTAATTTTGTTTTTATCTATGAATGCTATCCCAAATTTCGTATCTCATGCCGGGTTACCACTACAAAATATGGTGTGCATGCCTTTTCCCAATCATCTTGTTCCTATATTGCTGTTACAGCCAAATTATACTTCTGTATCTCGTTCAGCAAGGCCATTTACGCTCCTAGTCTTTTCAATGTTCTAACATTCCATGTTCCAATCTCAAAATCCATTTTGTTTCGCTGTGTTCATAACCGTGATTTCAATCTATTCCGAGGCTTTCTTGAAAGTTTCCTAACAATGTATTTTTTTACAAGGATGGGCTGTTAGCCAAGCTACTAGTGTGACAGAAAATACAAGCAGTATAAAGTTTGAAACTCTTTCAAACGATTCCACATCAGGCTACAACACCAGCCTATAAAAATTATATTTCAAAGTTAGTGGTAGGCACTTGCTTCACGGGCGCAGGGTTAATTACTGTAAATATTTACTATGTTTGTTTGATATTGTCAACTAAATAAAAATATTTATAAAACTTGAACACTTTTCATATATTCAGTATTTTTAATGTAATACTATTTTTTGTTGAGATTTCAACATAGTTTTTTTAGTTAACTTTATTTTATTGCAGTATTAAATTGTGCCAACTGCGATTAAACCTTAATGTACCTTAAAACCTTAATATGCCTGATGAATAAAGTACACGTTTAAAATTCTCAAATGTACTTCAAACATCCTCTTAAAATTTTGGCCATATTCAGGGTTATCTAAAAGGAGGGTCATAAATTTAAACGGTGATTGATATACAATTTCGAGTAAATCATGTTAAAATACTCGTGTCCGATTCTCAAGGGTACTTATTAGAAAAATACACTAAAAGACAAATAAAAAATATAAAAATTATCTTCACTTTTTATACAAGCTTCACATCTATGTAGTTGTTTGAGCCTTTGACGAATTTCTAGAGCGGCATCTTGAATCTAATCTAATAACTGATTGGGATTTTGAATTATAACAGAATACACATTTACTTCATACAGGCACATTTAATTAAAATGTAAAAGAGTTATGTTAGGTCCAATTCACCATATTTTACCAAATTGTTGCCACACTTGCATTGTAAATAAAAGCATCACGCTGAACAACATAATTCTTCTGTTGTAGAATAATAATACAAGAAACAATAAAACTATTTGAGAGTAAAACAAACTAACTTATAAATCAGTGGTCAAAAAATCAACCAATTCGCATTACACACAGTTGGTAGCCGTCTTTGAATTTGAATTTCAATTCCACATTTGTTGTCAATTATATCAGTTCATCTTGTAATTTTGGAGCTTCTTCTGTGTTTGTACTTGAAAAAGGATCAAAAACCCAGTCGGGTATGTTCATTTCAAAGATATCTTCGAATCGTTGATTGAAATCAGAATGGAGAGCATCCAAGTGCTGACACTAGGTAAGTAAGTTTTCATCATGTTTTACTACTGTTGATAAATTTGGAAACTGGCTGAATTCCCCTCATCCTAAATTTCGTTTGTTCAGAAGAAGTTTTGCAACAAACGCAGAAATTACAGTTTTTATTTATAGTTGTAGATTTGTTTCATTAAATTTGTTAAACAAGTCTGTTAAATAAGCTATATCATTTTTGGAATTAATCAATTTGGCTCTTAAAGCATCACTTTGTTTTCTGGAAACTGTAGCATGGAGTTAAACAGTTTATAAAACCGATTCAAACACCTTTTGATAGCCAACGAACTTCTGTATGAAGCAGCAAACAATCTGTCATTTAATGAAATGATTCTGTTTTTGTTGATTGCTTTAATGACATAATCTAATGACCTATGTATGCGTTCACTCAGATTTTTGGCAACTAAATGTTGATGATGGATGACACAGTGTACAGCGAATGCATTCATCAACGCCTTTTTTAAATATGCAAGAAAACCCCTGTAGTGCCCTATCATCACTGGAGCACCATCAGTAGCAACTGACAAGATATTACTCGGGGATATTTCTTTTTATTTAAAAAACTCTTTCGATGCACGAAATATCGATTTTCTTTTAGTATCAGTTTGCAAATTTTTAGCACAATAATTCTTGGCAAATTTGTTCTACTTTTATGAATCGCACGTTTGCTAAAAGTAAGGCTCTATTTCCTGGCAAAGTTGATTCATCAAGCTGTTTAGAGAACTGGGATGTTTTTAAATACTCACATTTTTCGCCATTCCAGCAATTCTTCTTTGCACTGTATTATTGCTCAAATAAATTTTCTTGATAATATCAGATGCTGGCTTGTGTAGCATAGTCCATATTACCTCGCTTATAGCTGGTAAAATTAGTTTCAAACATTTTTCTTTAAGTGTTTGAAAATAAGAGAAATCCTTTTCTTTTTTATCAGCATGAGCTTTTGTAAAATGTTCTTGTAATCTTGAAGGCTTCATAGCTTCATTTGATAAAACTCTTTGGCAAATCAGGCACATTGATAATATCTTGTTTGTAGGCTACTGAATAAAGTCATAGTTTAAATATTCAATACTAGATTGTCTACATTTCTTCTAAGGTTCAGCCATGATATTATCTGTAGAAAAAATAAAATTTATATAATTAATATTTCTCTCACCGGAAACAAATTTTTTTGCAATAGTTGTGTTATAGTTAATAGAATCATCAGGTATTCAGTGGTTTTTGTGTAAGACGGCAAAAGACAAACAAACTAAAATACTAATAAAACTAATAAATGTGCAAAGATACTCACATGTAAATTGCTCTTTTTGAATTAAAATTTTTGAAATTAATACTAATTACACTTGCACTATTGTTAAAACTTGTCACACAATTCAAAAACAATCTAAACTAGATTTCATTCATGTCGCATATTTATAGTATCGTATTCTCAACAAGTCATTACATGCACATATTCTTGGCAAAGTATGCTGGATTTCCTGACAATGCATGACAAGCTCGCCTACCAACACTTGTTTGTTAAGACCTGTCGGCAGGCTTGACCGCCGATCAGTTATAACTTGCATTTTGTGTGTTTATTTGCAAAATAATGTTACACTATTTAGTGTATTAAGTATTTTAAATTAAAAATGTTTAAAAAATCACGCCCTAAAATTGAGCACTACTGTTTTGTACAATATAAAACTTTATTTCCTATGTTATTAAATTGTACACTACCAATGTAAATAGTTTCACCTGTATATCCTGTCATTTTTGAATCTGAAATAATCTAGAGACATCACACTAACAGCAGATCCCGAGTCTAACTGCAAGTTACGTTCAGAATTATTAATTTTTAATTGAACTAAAATAGGTTCGATTGACTTATTATTTATATTATACATCTCTACTTCTCCATTGCACTCGCTATCGTTGGCATCCTGATTTAAAAAGAATTGTTTATTTTTGTTTGCCCTACACACAATTTGTAACTGACCTTTTTTATGACAAAAGTTGCATGTATAATTAGAGTATTTACATACCTGTTCTCTACTATGGCCCTACCCACAGCATTCATAGGTCTTTCATTTATATTGAATCCCATCCTCGTCGTCAGAAATGTTGTGTTTTGACTCCACACTATCTACTTTGAAATAACACGTTCTTATAGTATTGTTACCTTTATGATGGTTGCCGCGGAAGTGCTTGATCGTTCTGGAAACCACCCGTGCTACCAACATATGAAAACTAAAAACTTTAAAACACTTAATACACTACAACTATGTTACACAACAGATGAAACATGTACGAATGGTTTTTCTAAAATTTCTTATCTTCTCTTTCTGCTTTCACCGCCTCCTTATTTTAACTCAACAACCCTCAAATGCACCCGAGGGTACTATCACCCCCTGGATCATTCCAGTGGTATCACCTACTATGGGAACCACTGTATTAACTGATTGCGATATAACAGAATACACATTTACTTCATACAGCCACATTTAATGAAAATGTAAAGTTATGTTAGGTCCAATTCACTATGTGGGTGATTCGTTACTTTGCCAAATCGTTACCACACATGCATTGTAAATAAAAGCATCATCATGCTGAACCACAAAATTCTACACAATGACAGTGGAAAATTTAAACAAAAATTCAGTTATTGAAGAATAATAAAACAAGAAACAGTAAAACTATTTGAAAGTAAAACAAATTAACTTGTAAATAATCTGACAAATCCAATTCATTTGTGTTATTGTTTTAATGGTAACTAGCCCTTGAGAATCGGATATCATTCATCTGATCATCATGTATTTACATCTTCCCAATATTTGAATAGCCTATGTTTGACCTTTGACCTAGTGTTGTTTTGATCAAAACTCAAAGATGACATATCATCTGCATACGAGCAAAAAGTATCTGAGATAATATCACTCTCAATGTCATTTAAGTACATCAGGAATAGTGGCACTCCCGAAAATTAAATCTGTGTTGTCCGACATACCCGGATTCCATCCCATATAGTTTGATTAACATTTAATTATCACAGTTAACCAACATGGTAACGTGGAAAATCGTCCATATATTTTATTTAAATAACAGATTTATTTGTCACGTTAAATTTTAAGAGGATGGTCTAAAATTATTAGCACCTAGAAACAATTAAGATGTTATTAAATGTACTTAATTTAAAATCCGTCCCTTCTATCAGGAAGACAAGACTGTAGATCGATTTGAATCGAAATGACAACCTTAATAAAGATTGATTTTTGTATTTTTATACAGGTACCTTTTATAAAATATCTTCATAGATTCTTTGTAAAAGGTATTAGTTTATAAAGGAATCGTTATTTGCAGAAAATAACAATTATTATATATAATTCAGTAGATAATACTATGACAGATTCAGAGACTGCAATATTTTGAATATCGTAATTGACTTTAAAAAAATGTGAAAATACTTGGTTTTTCTGAACTAAACAAATTGACTGTTTCAAGATTAAGATATCATTATTGTTATATAATGAATCCCTTGTAGTCTTTTACGTTCTAAAGCAAGAGATATTTAGTCATATTTTATTACCATGTAAATTTAATTTATTCCATACTAAAGTTATTTCTTGTTAATTTACGACAAAATAAAATCAATGGAATAAGCAATATAATTACAGTATTATTTATAAAATAGTGGAATAATAAATTTGAAATTTCTTGTATAATTTTTTCTAAAAATATTGTGTCTTTCTAGCACATATCGATTCAAACAGTAGTGAAGCAGATATTTTGTGTACATTAGTAATATAAAAATATACAGTAATACCTCGTTTAACGATAGAAATGCGTTCCTCAAAAATGTTGTGTTAACCGAATTATCGTTAAAGAAGGAAGAAATAAATTGCGAAGGATAGGGATAGGTTGCTAAAATGAAAAAAATATATTTCCTTTTTTATTTTTTTAATTAATAGATAGGAACAACAAAAGACACTTTAAACTATAAATATACATATTTTATAGAATATATTACAAAAATTATTATCTACATAACGGAGGTTATTTGTGAATAAATAAAAAGAAGTGACAATTTTAATTTTATGACAAGAACGAATCAATGGTCGATTGCCTTACTTGTTTCTTCTTTTCCCGTAATATTTCACCGTAATATGTGAAGGCATTTAATACATTTCTTTTTACAGCACAACTTCATGCAAAATCAAGATAATTTTCAGACAAAACATCTAGCAAATGAGATACCCGACTCAGGCAATCGTATAATACTTTTGTTGTCAAAATTTTAGCTGGTAGCTCTTCCACATCGATATCAAAATTTGCATCTTCTTGTTCCAAATATATATATATACATATATCTAGAACTACGGTATAACAGACAAGTCTGGGAAATCTCAGATGAGTACGCATACTGTTGTAGTTCACAACGCATAAAAATAGGGGAATTATCATGTCGCCCAACAATAACGTTATAGAGAGGTATCGTTTACAGAAGTAACGTAAAGGGAGGTATTACTGTACTAATTGTGTACTAAAATTTTTTAGATCTTATTGAGCAATAAACTGAGAACCATTTGCATTCATGTGCATTTGTCTATTGTAGTTAATGTGATCTATTTTCTTATCTCTTACCATGTTATAGAAAGCTTTTTTATTAATAAATAATGTTATTTTCTAATCTGTGTTTTCTTTTGTTTTTTTTCTTTATATTAACCATCCCAGCGATTCTGATGCTACTGCAGGACTTACAATGTTGATACAATAACGAAACGTTTAACACATCCGCAAATAAAAAACCCTGTCTGATTAGGAAAAAGCTCAAACTGTCGCTGCACACCTGGTCAATTTTTTCCGCCCGTTTAATTCAGAACTGCAAGATGAAAAAGAATAGAATAGAATAGACTTTGATTTTGTAGAGAAAAGTACATAACAAGTCATTTACAAAATAATAGAATAAAAATGTAAAACAAAAGTATAAGACAAAGAGAATATGTATATAAATAAGACACAGCAATATACTAAAAGTAATAAATAATATATAATATATATAATAAATATAAAAAAACTCGTTAGGAAAATAAGTCTACAGGCTTGGGTTGGGTAGTGTCTGGATCATAGTTTAGTGAGTATAGAGTGCCTGGACGATTTCTCCATAATATCTGTTGTATTCATGGCTGTTTTGTTTTGATCTTATTGATAAGGAGTTCCGGTGTACATATGTTGCGCATAGGGTAATGTAGATCCCTATCAAGGTCAGTTTTTTGTACCTGGAAAAATATGACCGACATTTTTCCCTTCTGGATAGTTCAAAAATACCCTTTATACAACACTTTTGCAGCTTGAAGATCGTAACAACATCCACCCCAAAGTCTCGAGTACACATGCGTATTGTAGGTTAACAAGGCTACCTCTACACTAATATGCTCACTTGAATTCCGTAGAGCAGGAAAAGGAGCACAATTTGGGTGCGAGCTGTTTGACGTGTGCCCGCCAATTCAAACCTGCGTCCAGATGTACCCCTAGAAAATTAGCCGAACTAGCCACAGGATATAATATCTTCTCCAACTTGAACACTGCCAATTACCCCTGATCGAGCTGAGTACCTAACAATAGCAGTCTTGGACAAGTTCAGATTTAAGTTGTTCATCTTGAACTACTCAGACAAAAGAATCAAGTTTTCTTCTCTAGCTTCTTCAACGCATCATTAGAGGCCCTCACAACAATAGTTGTATCGTCAGCATACATGGACCCAGCAACTGGTAATGTCCTTGCGAGATCATTAACATAGACAACAAACAGCAACGGACCAAGAATGGATCCCTGTGGCACTTCCCTTTTGACCATTAACCAATCAGAAATTTTGGGCTGGCCAAGTTGGTTGTATGCCATAACCTTCTGTTGCCTGTTCAAAAGATACAATTCCTACAAATCCAGAGTCACTCCTCGAATACCATAAGCCTCCAACTTCTGAAATAGTATGGCATAGCTGATGCTATCAAAGGCCTTAGATAACTCTAGGTATAAACCTGCTGTTCTGGATCTTTCACTAATTATTTTTATTATGACATCAAGTATGGCCTCCCCTGAATAAAGCTATGCTGCCTGGTGTTCAAAATATTTTTCTTTCTCAAATATTTTAGAGAGTGTTGGTAGAATGACGATGGGTCTGTAATTACCCAATACTGATTTATCTCTTTTTTTGTGAATCGGCTAGGCATTTTTTAGTAAATCAGGAAAAACTCCAGTTGTCAAGATTAAATTTATTAGACGAGTTATTGGTTCTGTTGTTAAATCACGCATGTGTTTGTAAAATATGGCTGGCAAATCTTCTTGACCCACACTCTTGGTACTGCTCAAGCCTTTTATAATATCTCCTGTTTAATAGCTGGCTTTCAGAATAAAGTTGGTTCGTCTATTCTCAATGGCGTATGCAAAGGTTAAATATTCATTCATTGCATTTAGAATCTCCATGCTGGTCTTGTTTTCATTAATGTCATTGATGTTAAAATTATTCTTTCTTGGCTTGTTGGTAACCCTGTTGTAGCCTAAGTAGCTTTTGTCTTATTAGAACCGCCAATAATAAAATTATTATTATGAAGTTGCTTGGTCTTCTTACAAACTTCCTTCAGAATATTTGCATTTTTCTCATAGTATTCCCTGCCAACCATACCCACAGCACACTCTCACACTCTTCTTTTGTTTGCACTAGATATTTGTGTACCATTAGTTATCCAGGACTTTCCAGTTCGTTGGTATTTTTGAAATTTTTTGGGAAAGTTTTGTTCCAATATGTTCTGAAAGGAATTCACATTATCTATTGTCCCCTTTCCAAATACCACTTATCAAAATATAGAATTGAGGTAGAGGACATTGGCCAACTGAAGTATAAATGATGTATATTCTAAATTTGTACCCATTTTAAAAGTAATTATTTGAGTTTTACTTTCATTAAGTTTCAATTTATTTGCCTTGAACCATTTACTTGCCTGCTCCATAACCCTGTGTGTCTTGTTCCAGATCCTTCAGTGTCTTTCCAGAGCAAAGAAATGTTGTGCCATAAGCGTATAATAGTTTTTATATTGTAAAATGCTTGTATTATTTTCTTGTCAAATTAAAAAATGGTGGTATTATTCGTAAACTATTTATTTACAATATTTACATTGGTGTACACTTGTTTGAATAATTCGTCATTTGATCACTTCGTGGGTGTTATGACTTCTCGTGGTGGTTGTTGATGAAGTGAAGTCTGGATGTGTCCTTCCTGGCGGGGTGAGCTTCGTCGGTGGTGTGCATGCTCCAGACTTGCTTTCAATGGAAAACTGTTTATGGGTTGCTGCCAGTGGTGTAGCTATTAAAACGGTTGCTGACAGTGGCACAGTTCTTAGGGGGTTGAACATATATTATGCGTTACGGCATTTATATATATTACAAAAAGGATTTTACCTTGTATTATTTCTCTTTTCCAGTTTAGTACTATTTGAAATGGAAATCAAATGGAATCCAGCAGATAAAGCTGTGAAATACCTTGGCGTGCATCTCGAAAAACGCTTAACCTGGCGAATCCACATTCAACAAAAGGTAAAGGAAAGTCAAGCTCGACTAGCACAACTCTATCCCATCAACCAGAACTCACCAATGAGAATTGACTGCTCAATTCTCATCTACAAATCCATAATAAAACCAGTGATGACTTATGCGTGCACGATTTGGGGTTTAGCCTCAAAATCGAACATTAAAAAACTGCAAGCCTTCCAAAACAAGTCTCTGCAAATAGCAACTAACGCACCGTGGTTCGTAAGAAATACACAACTACACTTCGAAATCAACATACCTACCACCTCTGAATTTATTAAGGGATCGCTGAGAAAATCCCACGAAAACCTGCCAGAGTGCTCTGGTGCAGTCCACTACAGCCTGGGAGAGCGAATGATACACACTAAGCTTAAGAGGAAGCTTCCTCAAGACATAATTGCAGACTCCACAACAGACGAATCGGAAGGCGATGATTAAAAAAAGGAGGCATGATGAACCTACCCCATTAGGGATATTATATATATATGACACTATTTCTACTACACCAATTCCATGCGTAACACCCAGTGTGTTGATTTGGAGAAAATTAATTAAAAAAAAAAAATAATCTTTCATTTTTAGGAATACATGTGTTAAACTGTCTTACCATAACAGAAGGTGGTCCATATATATGAAGCTAGGCTATTGATTTCTGCAAACAATATGAAGACTTTTGTGAGCTATTATTAGTGTAGTATCCTTATCCTTATAGGTCAGACCGGAAACATAGATTCTCAGGTAAATGTTAAAACAAAAGGTAGAAAGTGGGCCCCAAGATTGATCCCTGGGCCACTCCCATAGTAGCAATCTTGATCATACTGCGTTTACCTTTCAATTCAACAGTTATGATAATCTAGAAGGTACGTTGACCGCAGGCCATAACGCTCTGCCTTTCCCAAGATTTTCCGATGTTGGATACAGTGAAAAGCTTTCCCTAGGTTACAAAATTGCACCATACATTGATTAGTTATAGGTATATTGAAAAATAAAACATTTATTAAATTGCCTTATAGTTTTATTTTATTCGATACAATAATTCAAAATACATTCTAAAAGTTAAATAAATAAACTAAGCAATAATTCAAGATCAATACTAGAATATCAGCAATATCGATAGGAAAATGGTAATATTAAAATTTTTAAATCCTATACATAACTAATAAAATACAGAAAACTACAGAAAAACTTTGCAATGTAAAAACATTAATGGTGTTAGTCTCGTTAGCATCAAATGGGGCTCTCTAAAAGGCAAACTTGCATACAGATTTTCTAAACATTTCAAATAACGACTTTTTTTGTGTATAAAATTGCAAAATATTCTTATATTGGAAAGTTTACTAAATTTAATCATCAGTCAAATCTCGCACTTTTACTATAATTTTGTTCATTGAAAAAACTACCCATATTTCTAGGACTGACTGTATCACGGGGTTTAAATTTAATTTATATTGGATAAAAACTATGTCCAGTATCTTTAATACAACATTTATTAAAATATATCAACCCTTTGAAACCTCATGGTAACTTAACATTATTTTGTTGTAATAAAATCTGCTAATATTAATTTTTACTCAATATAAATCAAATTATAAATTAAAAATAGTCAGCCATCTTTGGAGTTTAATAACAAACAAATCGATGAGCTAAATTGATAAGAATATGTTTCGCTTATACAAAAATATTGAGACAGCAACCCAAAGTGCGGTGCCCCATAAGTTCATAGCCAGATATGCAGCGTGTGTCCTATTGTCAGGCGTCCAAGCGAACGGAAAAGTGTTTTTGAACAAATCGTGCGCTATATACAAGACCAACGGGTTCATTCCTGGATAAAAGAATGGTCTTCCACCCCATTTTCTCATGATATCTACCGTTATAAAAAGATAGGTATGAATTAAAAACGCCATTCCAGCCAAGACTAGAACAAAAGATAAAGACCAGAGATTTTTGTTCAATGGTATAGGACCAGTGTTTTTGCTGAAAGCGCAGAGGCCCCCACCCAATAGACCCTAAAAAAAAAATTGCATATAGTTTTCGTAAATCTAAATTTTGGTCTTGATTTACTTACCGTTACAACGCCCCATATAACCCAACGGATAGCTTTGGCTTTTACGTTTGTGTATGTATTCATGGTGCGACCAGCCTGTACTCCCAAATAAACAATGAGGACACTTGTCAGTGTTCCTAAGATACCTGAAACCACAAAAAAGCAGATATTAGAAATAATTCGATAAAGTTATACGAAACAAGACCAAGCGCCAAATTCTGATTTTTGGAACTTACTAGAGCAGCGGTTCTTAATCTTATGTGGTGTAGGGACCCCCTTTTTAACAATTACACAGGCCTACAAGGAAAAAAAATTGTTGGTGTCTAGGATTTTGGAACCGATTTTAGCTATATTTGGGTAGCTGAATCTAAATATGAAATCAGTTTTTCTCTATCAGCTGTACTTTTTTAGATCAGTGTTTTTTTTTTTAATGTGCAGTCTACATGAAATGAGCAGTTCTAACTCTGAGAGTTCTTTCTATACAAAAGATATACCAATTACACATTTAAGGATATGCAGGATATATACTTTTAAAGATTCGAAAATCTTTGCCTGGTAAATAGAAATGTAAAAGTACTTTAATTTATGAGAAACATGTTTTGCGTACCCCCGGCAATAGCTCCGCGGACCCTAGTTTAAGAAACGCTGTATTAGAGCACTAAACGACTTCATACATATTATATTAGTTATCATAAAAAGAATTAACTCCTAGACTAATCATCGTGTCCTGTTCGTAATGGTTCGAAGCGACAATTGAGTAATTACAGATTTCTAATTACCCTATAAACAACAAGGTGCCATTAGTCTGTTTAAACTATTAATCGTGGTTCCTTTTAACCTCAATTTTAAATTCGGTTCTTCATTAAATGTGCAGTTAATAGACAATATTGATGAGAAAAAAATTATTAAATGAATAATTAAAGAAAATATGTATATAGTCCTTCCACAAATGTATTATATAAATGCGACCAATTTTGAGCCATTCAGGTCATTTTCAAACTTGACAATTATTTTGGGTGACTTGAAAGTGACTTTCATATAATCATATCAAATAATTGTCAAATTTGAAAATGACCTGAGTAGGTCGAAACTGGTCGCATTTATAAAATAAATTTGTGGAAGGCCTATATACATATTTTCTTTAATTGTGAACATTTTAATGACTATTAAATCAATTAATTGAAAATAGATATTTTTTGTTTCTTTACGTTTTCTGTTATAGATATACAGTAATCACCTCCATTTACACGGGTAAATGAAAACCGCGTATAGGAATCTGTTCCATATTCTCAAATATTTTACTCTTCTTTGCTGGTCTCTTCTTGGTTTAATTCCATATGATCACTAGTTGTCAATTCAGATCGTGTAATTGTAAAAGTTCTTCAATATCAGAATCATTCAAATCACTAAATCCTTCACCTTCTAATTGTTGTCCTATTGTCACTACCTCGGCTATTCCGTTTATAATAAACTGAAAACAATTTGTTGAAAAGTTTATTTCGGGTAATATTTTTTAAAATTTACAATTACTCCCAGATCCATAGGCTGTAATAATGAAGTTGTCTTAGGTGCTATGAACATTACTGTTACATTAGGATTTAGCTGATCAAGATTTACTGGATGGTTAGATGCATTTAGACTCGTTATGATTGTACAACTGAGCAATATTATTAATTTTTTCACCTTTTTCTATCATCTGAATAATTTTTAACTTAACTTCTAAATTTATTTGAGTTCTTGTCTTTTTTTAATCATTTTATTATATATATATATATATATGTATATATATAATATAGTATATCCAGCTGTCCGCTAAGTCGCTGCGACGGCACCACTGATCTTGGCATTAAATATGATAGTGGTCTAACTTTTAACTCCCATATCACTGAAATTACATCCTCAGCACATCGTATACCTGAATTTATTAGATCTAGTAAAAACTTCTCTGACCTCGGCTTCCATTACGGCACTGTACTAAACATTCATAAGGTCCAAACTAGAATATGGCTCCGTTATATGGAACCCCCAGTATGTAAAATAAGACCTAATGCTTGAACGTGTGCACAGAAAAATGATTTTAAAAAATTTAATACCTATCAAAACCAAGGTCACCCTAATGCTGTTCTACTTGAAATGTTCAATATGGTCTCTCTTAATGCTCGTAGGAAAGTCATCGATATACAGTTCTCGTGCAAACTATTTAATAATCTTGTCGATGATCCCACTTCCTTGTTTCTTCTTATCATTCGTGTTCCATTCACCAATTCTAGGCACAGCAACTTCGACCAATTCTAGGCACAGCAACTTATTTTATCTCACAAAATCACGTACCAACCTTCTAACAAACTCTCCTATTCACAGGATATGTACCGCATACCATACAGTACAGAGGTCAATTGATTTATTCAATACAACTCCATCACAACTTAAGACAATCCTACGTTCACTATTTGTTAGATTGTTTTTTTTATTTTTTTTGCATTATCTTGATGCTAATGTGTTTGTGATTTTGTAACTTATTGAGAAAAACTTTGTAACCTGCTCTGTAAATGGACTAATCTGTAGAGCAGTGTAACTAAAATAAAATAAAATAATGTACCCCTTGATGCCATTATGTATCTATTAGTCTATCTACACATACAAATGTTTACTACACAAGTTGACACAAATAGGTTACGGAATAAATACACGTCACGAAAAGTCAAAATTCGGGTAATGCCCGAGTTCCCTTATACATATGCATGGTGACATCTAGTGTCTACTAGATTAATGAACCCCGTAGAAGTGAATATGCGTAAATGTAGGAATTACTAATATTCTTAGTAAAAATGAAGTTGCATATCCAGAATTAATAAAAAATGATTTGTTATTAATAAGTTTTTGACTTTTTGTACTGGCTCCTAGTTTCAAACAACATGGTTTCACACAACATGACATTTTGTAGGAACCTATCTACCGTGTTATGGGAGGGTTACCTATAGAACTAAATATACATTCCAGAAACCAATCTCCCTATATTGTATCTGGCCTATTAGACCATCCCCAATTTTTAGGTGTAATTTGTGATTTTTAAAGGGTTATCTTATTCACCGGTATATTTAGCATCTAAATACAATTATTATTATATTATATTATATATATATATATATA
>JAWQRN010000022.1:0-50608 GCA_033557685.1 Sperchopsis tessellata
CGGTTATCATTACCAGTGGAACAATTAAAATGTAATATATTTATCACGGAAGACATTAAAGATGAAACTTCGAGTACACGATGTTTATTTAAACTATCTGGATTTGACATATTTTCCTTAAAAATTTCCAGATTTTCCAAAACGTTCAAACGATTACCAAAGGGACAAAAGTAAAGAGGACAAAACTCACCAATCTTATCATACGAATGATCATTAATGCGAAGATGCATTTAATCAGATTCTGCAATAAATTAATTTTTTTTGAAAATAACAAAGTAATTCTTACTCATAAACACGAATTTTGACATTTGTATGCTGAAACCAAGAACTTTATTAAGTTAGTAAGATTAACAAACATTATCAATGTAAAGGTGGCTTCGTGATTCGTGGCAATATTAACAATGTTAAGTTCAAGATTAGTAAGTTTTAGTCTTAAATCGCCGCTGAATTCTATATATAGTTTATTTCTCTGTTTTGTGAAAATGGAATGAACATGGCTGAAACTAGCTACCATGCACGACATTCGATATGTAAGCACAAAGGGATGTATCAATTCAGAAAGTTTTGGATATTTTTGTACAACATTTATATTTATCTTCAGGTTTTCCGGGAGATAACCGTGTGTTAGCTTTTGTTTTTGTCGACGTTTCGTCCACCGTTGCAAGGGACAGTATCAAGGCATGTGAAAAGAAAAGAGCTAATTATAGATTGTCATGTAGCTCTGTGCTAGTCAAAGAATACAAATTTTTTTCAGAGGCCAATTCAATAAGTTTATCTTGTAAGTTACATTTGATAATTTCAATATCTCCAAAAACTGGCGCGATAACCCAATCTGGAATGTACATATTCCCAAAATCATCAAGCGCAATTTAAAATAATATATATTTTGTGCATATATCCAAGTCTTCATCTTTTACGTCCTATTTTCGTAGATTCGAAAAGTGCTTAAAATCTCTTCATAACAATTAAGATTTAAACAAGTGTAATATAACTTGGATGCCTGGAATAAATAACAGAACTTGAATAATCGTGATATCTTTACCTTTTATTTGGACGTCATTAAATTTTGCACATATGTCTGCCAAGTAGAAAATATGATTCTAATTTCTCGTACATTCATCGTTCAGAAGCGAATTAATATTTGTAAGAAACTTTACAGCTGAGTGGAACAGTTCAACAAGTTTTGGAAAAAGTGCACCTCTAGACAACAGCCCTGAGCTATTATGAAATTTCATAATCGATTATTGTAAAATAATCGATTATATAGATTAATCGAAATCGGGTAATCAAATATTCGACAATATCAATTAATAAAATAATCGATCAACGATTAAATAGTTTAATGTTTAATCCTACGCTGTATTTATCATTACTATAATAACAAAGATCCCCTTCGTAAGTGGGACACGCGCAATTTGCAGTATATACCAACTGCGTAAATTTTGTATGATCTTACAAGTAGCCTTTATATTTTGAAAGGCATAATTGGCATCTAACTACTGAATACTTTCTAGTGTTCATACATTTCACTAGTTTGTGTGTATGTAATATCATTGTGTAACTATTATAAGTTATTTTTGTTTCCTTCCCTCAAACATATAACTCAACACGTTCATAAAAGGAAAATCACAAATGTTAATCTGTATCCGTATTAAGTCGTAATAGTAAAAATTCGTAGAGACCATTAAGCTCGTTCTCGCTATTGTTATTAATTTCAAAAGGAACCAGCATCAATTAACGTAATAGTTTTTTAACAAGTTAAATTTCTTTAACCACAAGTTTGAAACATTTCTTAAACAGCCCGGATACAACTGCATTGTGTGAATGGTATAGAAAATACACTAACTATAAATATAATTCAAGATCAAATTTGCTGTACTTTCAATTTGGTAAAATATCAAAATGTGTTTTATAACTTTACTGTATACTTATGGAAAATAGACCTACACGATTTAGGTTAACCCGATAGTTTAGTTAATCCGTAGCTATAGAGTAAATTTGTAGGAAACATATAGTCCTGACGCAAGATTTTTTGCATGTCGGAAAACGAAAATCTTTACTAAAGGAAACGGTGGAAAAGACTTAATTTTTACCGACCGAGAGAAAGGCTTATTAATTCTAGGCGAAAATTTAGCATCAATTTGCCGTTTTTCAATTAACATCAAAATTAAAATTCAGTTCCTCCCTCAGAATCAAAACAAAATATTCGCATTATTTTCAGAAGGAATATTAAGAATAAATTAAAGCATCACCCGAAGAAAGGATAAGATTAAAGCTTTGGAGTAATATTCTTCGAATATAATCTAAATGAACGAACGTTTCATGCTCCACTCAACATCACTATGAGAGCCGCGAATTTTCGACACTACTACTCAACTGAGGATTGTTAATCCCCCTCTTATTTAACCCTTTTATCTTTTTGTCGTTTTAAAGATGCCGCCAGTCATTCGACAAGACGGATGGTCGCGCTCCGTTTTATATTGCCCTCCAACCTTTATATTCGAACAATTATTTACTAATTAAAACCTCGCCAAATCTTCCTATCTAAACAAAAAAATATAAGATTTTATATATCTACGATAGTATTGAATCAATCTAAACAAACGTATGAGGTTTTAGAGTCACCTAAACAAAACATTAAAATACTAAACACCTGCTTTAATTTTTAATTGATCTTGAAACCAACAGAAATGAAGGTGCATATTCTCGTGGTCACTTATAAATGATGTGTTGTAACTTGGTGTGTACGCAACTTATACAGTTATACAATTTATAAAATATACTTAAACTACAAGCCCTCTCGAATCCCTTTCTGGGTGGGCACAACCTGCAATAAGCCCTCCCTATCTTGGCAATTTAGCCTCTACTAATTACATGTTCCTCATTATATAAGCCCTTATGTTGCTTCTACTTTTTACTTTTCGACTTTCCAGAATTACTTACTAAAGTCATCTAACGATATTTTCCTAGGCCTACCTGCACGTCTCCCACCTTCCACACCATCCACATATATCTATTTTGTAACTCTTTTATCACTCATTCCTTCCTTTCGCATGCCCAAAACTGCGCTATACACCATTATCAGTTACACTATTCCTCACAGCATAGTTCACAAAACATTCATGGATTTCTATCCATATAAATCAATTTTGCTGTACATAGTTCTAAGATAGTCCATACCGATGGCATGAATCTTTTTCTTCTCTGGTTCCAGTTGGATCCTACGTTAATGTCACACATACAAAGTGCAAGAAACAAAATGCTATTATACATAGACACTTTGCCTCTTTCGTAAATCCCATTTCTCAGCCTACAAATCAATTCCTTTTGATAAAGTGCTACCTAGGTATGGAAATTTGCCCAATTGTTCTAGCAGTTTACCTTTTATTCGAATTGCGCATTCAGTTCTCACTGTCTCACTCTCCAAAACCAAAACTTCACTAGTTAAGTTTAAGATCCATCCATTCTATGCTTGTGACAACCCAGCTAACGCTGACTGTAATCCATCACCATGTTCACTTAATATCATTATCGTGTCATAAGCATACGTTAAAACATTCACTCTAGTATCAGCACAGCCAAGGGGACATGACATATCTTTGTCAAACGCCCTGTTTTATTTCACAAGTTACACTCATATTTTTTTATCCTAATAAATGGATTTCTTCCCAAGTAAATAGCTTGAATTGCTTTTACTAGGCTCTATTGAGACTTTCAAAAGAAGCAGCATATGCCCATAGCCATAGGGTTTCCTTAGACGCATAGTATAACTTCTTTCTTACTTTCATCTATTTTTTCATTCCCTGACACACACTAAACATTTGATCTATACATCATTTGCCATGCATAAAACACATTGTATATTCTAAATCTTATCCTTTATAATGTGTACTTTTCAAACATTTTTCCTGGTATGGTGAGAAGGCTTATAGCATTATAATTCTTGCAATCAAACTTTCCTGTACACAACAGCCTTATTCCAATCATCTGCCAAAAACGAAGTACCTAAGAATGCATATGCAACCACACAACTATTACTCATTCACACGTAAGTATTTCACTCGTTTTGCCATCAACTCCTGCAAGTTTTTCAATAACCTACTCTTACACTTCAGTAAGCCGTTTCAACATTAACATAAATATAAAATGCATTATTTACAACATCAATTTCGTTGCTGCATTTTCTACAATATTTTTAGAAGAATTTTCAACATTTGCATATGATATCTTATTGGGCGTCTCTACTTTGTGATTTCAAAATCTCCCAAATATCCCTCTGTAATAGTAGAGGAGTAGAAGGCAAACCTTAGAATAATTCATGAGGACGCCAAGATCATCTTTCGTCCTTTTAGGACTCTACACAGCATGCTGGTGATGAACAACGATAGGCTTGACCCGTGGGGTATATCTCCTGGTCTGCAGGTGTAGAGCGGAGTAAATTGGGCAGACTGGACGTTCTTTGAACACACGGTACAAGGATCACATTGGCAGCATCCAATACGCCACTGATGAATCTAGCTTCGCCAGCCATGTTGCTACCTGCAGTTATTAATCCAATCCTGATAACCCTATCATCCTTCACAGATACCCCAAAGGTATGAAACTGGATATTTCCGAAAGCCTTGAAATATATATCACAATTTAACCTCCAATCCCCTATTTAAAATTATGCCCAACAGGCCAATTCCTCGTCCTGGTGATACCGGTTAGTTGTGTTGTTGATTTTACTGACTCAAAAAGTAGCATGAGGTTATTAATTAATTGTTTTACAAGTCGCTAATTACTGCATTGTGTTTTTAGCTTGAGAATGACCTATTGTGGTCGAAGCAGGTCGCGATATTATATATGTATTAAAAACCTTTGAGGAACGACAATATTTTTTTTACAAATTATATTCCTGAAAATTATATCGACACCTTTAAAATTTTAGTGAAAATATGGCCCGACCCTAGTTGACTCTGTCATATTTCGTAAATGTAAAATATTTGACTCTTTCCTATTTCGTAAATGTAAAATAACATCACAGAAATTCGCGAGAAATTATTGTGAATTAAATATTATTAAAATTAGACAAAGCCTGCCTTCGCGAGGGAATAGTATTGGTAGAGGAGAAAGTAAAAGATGTAAAGGAACGGAAATGCAGAACAGAAAGAATCATGACTTTGGAAATAGAAAAAAACACCACATGAAAGTGAAGTTTATGGACCAAATGAAGATGATAACAAATACAATAAGAACATATTTTGGGAAGATTTGCAACTGGTAATGGAGATAACAGAACAAATATTAATAGTAAATTGGGAAATAACTTGGAAGGATATGAGGATTATCTGGGCAAGAAGCAATGAACAACAATGGAAGAAGAATGCTAGAATTCTGTCTAACTGCAACAAATTAAGAACAAAAAATAAGATATATTCACAGAACACGAAGACATAATAAACAGATGGAAGGAGTACTTCTAAGAATAACTAGGATTAGATGATACAATTAAATAAAAAGTACGATGTTGTCCTTCCACAAAAATTTTATAATTTAGTTAGCGACCGGTTTCGACCATTCAGGGCATCATTAAGCTGATGAGTCACAAAGAGATATATTATCTGAAACACAGACATAAGGCAGAGGCTCGGAATTACCTCCGCACAGAAGAAAATATAAGTGGGACAGATGAGATGGTTCGGACATATAAATATAATGGGAAACTACAGGCAAGTGAAACAAGTGTGAGAGGCGAGAGCGAGGAAATCAAGAGGTAGACCACGGGAAACCTGGAACGACACAGTTGCCAAAACGCTTAGAGACAAAGGAAAGAGCTGTTAACAGGGGACAGGGTGTACAGCTGATCGGAAGGAGTGGATTGAGTTCTACAAGAATTAAAAATGGGGAAAACCCTATGAGGAGAAAGATTAAGAAAGACAATTAATAATTCTACCCTTTATAGACCGATGTTCACTTATATTTTGCTAATATGAGTAAAACATCTATCGATCGGTATTTTAAACTTAGACGCAGCATATAATTTAAACTTTCAGTGTTCATCATCGTGTATAGTGAACACGAAAACATTAAAATTATTTTAGTACATGAATCTAATTATTCAATTTAAATTTGTAGATGTGTCTAATTTTTATTGGACTTTGCACACCTACACGTTAAATAGCATCCAATATGCAAGTTGCGAGAAAAATAATAAAAATTATACTTTTATTTGCACCACGACAAATAAAATAAGATTTGAGAATGACAATATTCGATTCCTTAGTACACAAAACTATTGTCAAGTGTATGTTTCGTTATATTTTGTATTCATCTAATGCTCCATACTACATCCGAAAACAATAGGTTACATCTACAAAAACAAACCAATTTTATCTCAGATTGTATTCCATAGAAAAATAGATGAGGCTCCAATACGATTCTTATTTACGGAGCAAGAAAAAAATATTGACCCAACTTAGCAGTATTAAACAAACGTAGATGTAGTATCTCTAGGTTCTCTAATGTGCTACTTTTCTGCAATTTCAATGAGGCCTCGCTATTCACCCTAGAAGCAATTTTCGTTTTCAGAGCTAAAATCCTTTGGACGCTGATGAGTAACAGATAAATAGAATGTACCATTTTCAATCGATCGATATTATCCGAAATCCTCTGGGATCTTGCAATTAATACTAAAAGTTTAAATTTTCGTCTTCTTTACTAAAATAGTTTGGGTGCTGAAATGAACATATTCAGGATTCATTTGAATAACCATAAATTTGGTTTCAAGGGATTCCAAAAAGGATATTCTTACAAAAATCTTTATATTTATATATTTTTACTTTCTTTACTTCGAAAGAAAAGAAAGTAACAATTATCATTCGGTCAATTTTCACAAATCCTTATGCTTCTACCATTAATTAACAAATTTGTTAAATATAAGTATGTATCAGTTTCGCTCATTTAAGAAAAGTATTTCACTTTATTACATGGAATTGTAAGAAGTTTTCAGTTGTTCCTGTAGACTTTTGATTTAAAATAAAAATTCTAGGGCAAATTTTGTTTTCTTTTTTTTAATTTATTTATTTACATTACTCAACAATTTACAATTAGAAAGTAGGAAACAATGACAAAATATTGTTATACAGAAAGCTAACAATATACACAAATTAACAAAAAATCCAAATAGAATTCATTATTTCATTTAAAAACCACTAACTAAAAATAACAATTTGCCAAATAACCCCGGTAGAACAGATATCAATTCCAAGATACCGCTTGAAAAATATGTCAACCCGATCCTACACCGCGTTGAAAACTATTGCATATTGGATACAGTGGAGACCCCATTAAAATATTTGATTTTGCCCGATGGAAGAACGTCCTATAAGATCTTGTTGTCAACCTAGGAACAAGAAAACAAACAATGATAGAAATTAAAATTCATCAATAAGATAGTTGACGATCTTCAAGAGAAATGTCACTTCAGCAGAACTACGACGAGCGGAGACAGATAGTACACATAAAATGATTCCAGAAGAATATTTTGGGGAGACTCCCAAGGACGGTACAACCCAAATCATTTGAAATACAAACATTTAAAAAATTGTCTCTGAACAAACTCAATGAGATTTATGTATTGTTGAGTGAGAGGGGACCAAATAACAGAACAATGATCCAGTTTAGAACGAACAAAAGCGTAAAACAGTACGAAAGAGGGTCAACAAATTCACGGGAAGTTCTTTAACAAAGCCCAGCAAATGAGTCGAAGCTGACTATATCTCAATAATGTGTAGGTAGAAAGGTAGACCCGTATCAAAAATAACACCAGAATCCCTCATAGAATCAACTCCATCTAATATACTACCATAATTAAATTTAAAGGGATTACATTCACGAGAGAAACTTTACGTTTCTTGACATTAAGTAACAAGCGGTTGACATCACACCAATGCACAAGAAAGTCCAAATCACCCTGCAGGTTGAGATAATCTATATAATCACCTATAGAAACATACAACTTAACGTCATCAGCAAAAAAAAAACACATTTGTTGTGAATAAAATCAGTTATATCATTTACAAAAATGATGAATAATAAAGGTCCCAGTATAGATCCCTGAGGGACGCCAGAAAATAAATAAATGGGTCGAAATTGCCCGGTTTTTGAGTAAATTTGTCCTTCTAATGAAATAAGTAGGATTCTGTTGTACGGCCACACCGGATTAAAGGGGCGAAAATGTGTAAAAACTGAAATTTATATATATATATATATATATATATATATATATATATATATATATATATTACCAGTGAGTTTTTTGGGGTGGTTGGATGAATTGGTGGATTAATGGTTAGTATAGGGTCCAGAAAATGTTTCTTCTATTTCTATGGTGACGTTTAATATGGGGTGCCTTGTATAGAGTATGTCTGTTGCGTCTCGAGTAGAAAAAATGCCGATGCATATGATACCAACAATAAAACACTACATACGGTATTATTAACTAACACAGATACGTTGATGATGCATATGATGCATCGGCAATTGCTTCACACAAGACGCAACAGACATACTCAACACAATGCGTCACAAATTAAACTTCACTATACAAATATAAACGAACTGCGAAACATCCAGTTGGCTTTATAAATATTCAAATCAATCGTCGAACATAATATGATTGGATTGTCGAAACCAATTGAATTTGACATTAGTAACCTTAAAATGGCGTATTAAAATCACGTAGTGCATGCTTATATTTAATATATAAAATTACTTTGGAGCCAAAACTAATAGAACGGTGTGATAACACCACATTAGTCATTACTTCGGTTGGACTTGTAAAGTGGTTTCTTCAGATAAAATGGCATGTGGAATCAGGATAAACGTTGTCTAATTCGACTTGTATGCTGGATTATTTTATAAAATAATTATTTTGTCTACTATCTTCAAGAATGTCTCTTACATACACATAATTCAATTAAATAAAGTGCTTTTGCGAGTATTTTAATGTCTGGGTTTGTAATATAATAGTTGGGTGGTTGGAAAGTAGGGGGAATTAAATCATAAATAAAATTTAAACTGCAATTTCAGACACAATACCTCCACACTTTAAGTTGTTACGGTAGGGTAGAAATGTTTGTGTACCTGAATTTCTTGGAAACTAACATTTTAGGGCGAGACAGAGGGGAAAAGAAGGGTGACTTAATATACTCCGTAGGGCAACCAGCATTTGAATAGATATCTACACAGGTAACCAAGCAAAATATTTTATACAATTTCCTAAACTTACTAAATCATTTGCATTTCTCTTGACAATATGTTTATTAGTTATACAAATTGGCAATTAGGGGAGGTATTCGAGGAGAAAAGTTACACATATGTACGGAAAATACTATAGAGGTGTTATTACAAAACCTAAGCGGAATTTAATGAGAGTAAAAAACATTAAGGGTCTATGGGAATATAGTGAACGCCGGCTATTTCGGTGTTGACCTTGTAAGGTAGAGTAGGTTTTCAGTTTACAGGCAGAAATTCTACGATTGAATAGGCTTTGTGTTGTACAATACCCTCAATTCCCTGTTTGTACTTTTATATACCCTCAATATTTCCGAGCTACCCTTTGAAAACTCCATGAATATAATTTAAGTGAACGAAATTATTAACTGGAATAAAAGCTAAATATAATAACGAATAACTAGTTTTAAATAAATATTGTAATTAAATGGTAGCATATCGAAAAGGCCATATGACAAAAGTAATAAAACGCATGGACCAGATCATATCCCAACAGAACTTCTCAAACTCTTGGATGATGAAAGCATGGCCGTTTTGAGTGTATTCTGCAATAAAATATATCATAGCCACCTAATAACAGAAGACTGGTTAGAATCATTAATCATAACATTACCTAAAAAGCTAAGGCCAGTAGGTGCAGCGATTTTAGACTTATTAGTTTAATAAGTCACACCATTAAAATCCTCTTAAAAATTCTACAAAACCGAATGTATCTACGGCGAAAACAATATTGGAGATAAACAGTTCGGATTCCGAAGAGGACTGGGAACCCGGGAAGCATTATTCTGCATGCGAGTCTTCATACAGAAATCGTGTGAATTTCGGAAGAATGTCTACGTATGTTTCATATACTATAAGAAAGCTTTCGACCGGGTTCAACATGACACACTTTTGAATATTTGGAACAGATAGGATTAGATATCTATGATCTTAGGCTGCTAAAACAACTGTACTACAACCAAGTGGCAAGTTTTAGGATGGAGGATATAACCACAAAGAAAATTCCGATTAAACGAGGTGTGAGACAGGGATGTGTTTTGTCCCCAACATTATTTAAGATCTATTCCGAAAAGACTTTTCAGGAGGCTGTCGACGATAGAAAAGAAGGTGTGAAAATCGGTAGAGATTATCAATTATATAAGGTTCGCACATGACACTGCCATACACGCCGAAAGTTTAGAAGATATCCAAACTGTCAACGTGGCAAGCAACAACAAAGGTCGAAAAGTTAAAAAAGGATTCCAATCGACTCGTAATTGACAGGAAAACCATTGAACGGGTGAAACACTTCAGGTATCTTGGTAACTGGCTGGGTGTGACAAATAACTCCGATGAAGAAATTCTGACACGTATCGAGATGTCCCGTCTGACACTTGTGTCTTGGAAGCCGATCCTATGCAGTTGTGACAGCTCAATAAATCTCCGTAAAAGTATTCATAAGTGCTATGAGTGGTCGATCTTATTGTATGGTTGTGAGACTTGGACGCTGAAGACCGCTGTCATGAACAGGCTAGAGGCATTCGAGCTCAAATGAAGAAGTTCTTAATTTAACGAAAACCGAAGGAGAACTCTTGAATTCTATAAAAAGAAGGAAAATATAATACTTTGGGCATATTATCAGAGGGCCCAAATATTATTTGTTGCGACTCATTATACATGGGAAAGTCGAGGGGAAGAGATGGATCGGACGCAAACAATTGTCATGGTTGCGTAACATCCGACAATGGGTCGGGCTATCGTTTGAGGAATTGTTCCGAGCTGCCAACGATCGAGAAAGATATCAGCAAATTACTGACATGATGATAGGTAACGTCTGAAAACAGACAAGGCACCAACAGAAGAAGGTAGCGCTGGTTGAATTTTAGTTTAAAAAAATATTTATTTAAAAAATTAAACCTATTGTTTCTCATATGATGAACATGTTACTTGCATAATTATTAGTGCATTTTTACCTAATGCCTTTCTCATGGTAACTGAAAAGGAAGTAAAAGATGTTTTTATAGACTGTATATATCATTTAATGCCTTTTGGGTTAAATACGAAATCCATTATTTTAGCCCAGTTTATTGTTTTAGTTTAAGATTGTGATAATGTATACAAGAACATATATGATAGTAAATAATAGTACCCTAAAACTGAATCGAGACAAGTGGATACGAACACTAAACTAAAACTACAACTAATATTATTATAAAAACTAGATTTCTAAAATTATTGTACGCTTCTATCGTTTCAATTCCCTATAACAATTTCTTTTTTTTTTGCTTCATCAATCTTCTCATCCGTCCTCATTCCATAATTTAATTGTTCTTTCATATTAAATAGACAATTCGCTGTTTTGTAGATGTTCTTCATTTTAAAAAGAAAAATATATTGTCTATACTTCGACCACACAAAGGTCATTATCAGGCTAAAAAACATGGTAACAGACAATACAAACAAAATTAAAATAACAAATTGAAATTCACCATTGAATTAGAAGAGAACATATGCTTGAATTTACTTGTTATTATTTTAGTCAGAAATAGAAATAATCTTTTCAGTTATAATATTTACAAAAAAATACCCAAACGAATCATTGTATTTCTTTCAACTCCAACCACACCATGCATCATAAACTAGCTTTTCTCAACTCCATGTTCCACATGCTGTTCTCTATTTCCCTTTCGGCTACTGTTCTCTTCTTGGAGCTTAGAGCTATCTTACAAATTGCCCATGCGAACTACTATTCTAGTTATATCATTAAAAAAGATTTTGATAGAAAGTTGAGGAGCATTTTCCATTACTTTTGTTGCCCCATTACTTAACCAGATCTCAAATACCACGTTACCATTCCTTTTATCGGAGCTAAAAGGATTTAGTTCAATACCTCAGCAACTATTCCCCAATCCTAACCATATCTACCCTACGTAACAATGCAGGTGAAAAACGAAAACACTGTAAAACAAAAGACAAGGAGCGGTGTTTATTCTCTTCTGTGTGGATGAGGCGCTAATTACATTGGTAGTGCTATATATAAAGAACATCTTAAGTATATTCCCAATAAGACTAGATGTAGTTTCGAGAGCCATGTCGTGTCTTGCAATCACGAACCTAAATCCTCTAATACTTCATTTATATAAGCTGAATTTTGCTGAAAACCTAGAGATTTTCTTTAGCCATCAGTCTAACCCACATCTTAATATTTCCTAATCCTTTGTATAAAATATTTTGTCCAGAACTTCATCCTGACCTGTCGGTTGATACTGCTGATCAGTGCACTTAGTCTGTTGTTAACTTCAATGATACAGCCTCGTCATTAAGGGGATTATTTTAATTTTGATTGTCTTCTTTGTTATTATGTTGTTTCTTAGCCTGATTATGACCTTTGTGTGGTCGAAAATGAAAAATATTTCTTTCATATCATTCAAATGACAAATTGACTAAAAACAGTGTTGTAATATCAATATAAAAATTGCAGTTCTTGTTTTCTTACGTTGTAACGTAATCAGCTTTAAAATTAATCCCATCTAAATGATTTATTTAAAAAAGCTTAAAAATTTTAGAATAAAAAAAATATATTATAAAAATTATAAAGGGCGTTTATCGGCCATGGGCGTCTCCGAATGGCGAAGGTCTCAATTACGCCATATATTTAAACATACCTACCATGGCAGGGCCATCTTAATATATTTTAAGCGCCCTAGACTAAAATATCCACTTGTCATATTTGACTCAAATCATTTTTATTGTACATCAAAATAAATTTATTGTTTAAAGATTATTATTTATTATTCAGTTTGCTCTGTGCTAGTGAAGATAAAAAAAGAGTATTTCTCCTAAACAATTAGTGAAAAAAACTCTTAATGTAGATTAAATATTTGAAATTATTATCGATTTGAAACACCCTAATTTGTGATTTTGAGCTAATTTTGTTATCAGATAGTATATTTACATGCATAACATACAACCCAAACAATTCCTGCTAATTTTGTTGCCAAAAATTTGATTGGTAGTTCTTTAGCTGTATGTTTTCAATCATTAAAGGCCTCGGTGAAGCTACCGGATATTCTAACAAATAATTTACAAGGAATACATAACAATTTTTCAATTAAATTTGAGTATGATAACCAATTTCGTTTTTTTTAAATTCAACAGAACAGGGCAAAACTTGGCCGAATATTCAAATCTATTTTGGTTTTTATGACCAACTTTTGATGCACTGAAGTCTAGTTTATCAATATCATTTCGTGATCGGTTAACAGAAAACTCTATAATCGTTTACATCAATATATTCGTAGGATAACTGTAGTACTCATATTCGACAGTTTTTTTTTTCAAGTTTCGTCGTCCTCTAAATCGAAATTTTCTGCACACTTTAAAGTTTCGTTGCTTTCTAAATCTAAATTGACATTTCCTGCACACTCACAGGCTTTCTTGATCTTGTGCGTTCTGTTCTATATTTACTTCCTCCTGTTTATCAGAAATTGCACACGTACTATGTTCATTACCATCAGTTCTTTGATTTATAAATTAATTTATTTACATAAAATTTCATCATTGAGAAAGCGCCCTTTTAGCCCAATTGTTAAGACGGCCCTGACTGGAGGCTGTATACTTTCGCGAGAAAATGTCTGCTTACGTTTATAATGTAACCTATGCGTGCGAGTGATATTTTGGCGTTGAAGTATTTATATAATTATGTGTCTACAGAAGTGTTACGCATCTTAAGAGTATTTAAAGTATTAAGAACTAGAATATATTGATGAACTTGGCGAAGTATTACGTGTGTTTCAAGCAGAACAATTGGTTTATTATACCAGAGATATTAATCTTGCTTTACTTAAAATTAATAATTTGACTGCTCTTTATGTGTCATGTTTGTCAATGAATGATATGTCTTGAATTAGAAAAATTACTAGACCGATGAAAAAAGGCAGAAGATGCACTGACCACTTATGTTAAGAGAAATATGGTAGGCAAGCGGTCTTCAGTCATAACAGTAAATATTACTGATCACGTGCTTCGTATTTGTCCAGTAGAAGAAAGACTTGTTCAAATTGTAAGCAAATGTATATGAGACTCGCATATTACTGATAATAAAGTAAATATTAGCTTTGATAATTTTATAAATCACTACAAAAATATTAGTAGGACAAAGATGTTAGAAGTTTATGATTACAAAACATACAATCTAAAGCCATTGGACTGTGAATTAGTTGAGTGATAGAGATGAGACTGTTCGTGTTGAGATGAGCGAGAATCCTAACTGCAGCGAGAATTAGGTCCTAACTGCAGGTGTACCTCAAGGCACCGTGCTAGGTCCTATTACATGATACTACAGATTTATGTATTCTCCAAGATTGGTTAAATTACAATATAATGTCAATTAACGAAATAAAATCTAAATATAATAATAATTCAAACAGAGGAGCGATGAAATTTGGAGAAAGGCCCGTAGAGAAGGGGGGTGGGAGGGTGCTGGGTATCAGTGTGGTGTTATTTCTAAAATGACCAATTTAGGTCTTGCCTTCGATGTAAATAATGTCAAAATAAAAAATTGAACTTGCATATAAACACAGGGAAATTCTTTCTTCCAATAAAATATCCTTAATAGAAACCTAACGATGGTCATCGGAGACAGCCTTTGTAAAATTGATAATTTGGTATCCTCTTTTTGTCGCATTTAAAATTCCAAATATATTAGAAGTTTTATAACCATGTACATTTTTCTAATACATACCTAAAATAAATACTTCACTTTGTCCTAATCTTAACGAGGCAACTAGTTTTAAATACGAAGAGTTACTAGATCTGTGAGTCGGAAAACTTGCTTAACTCCAGTTTTATTAAGCGTTAGATTTATATTTTTAGCTAAATCTGCACTATTTGAAATATTATCTTAGTTTATTGTTAGTCTGCTGGTCAAAAATCTAGAAAGGTAGAATTTCATACTGACCATAAAATAAAAGGTTAAACGTAAAATCTAATATTATAAAGTTTTACCTTGTATCTGGAAAGATTTATACACACATTTCATATCAATTCTATTATAAAATCGCCTTTTGGAATCTAACATCCAATGCCTCCACCTCATATTCAGTAGAAATAACTACGAGGTTAGTTAGTCATTTTTATAGGTAACCCTAAATAGTGTCAACTTATTAAAACTACCCAACGTCACCGGCAAAGTCAAAAATAAAGAATCGAAATGCATGTATTTGAATACGCACCTTCGAAAGAATATTTCTGGATTCTATTTAAAATATACAACAGTTAGGCTATGGTTAAATGGGCATTAATGAGTTGTTTAAAGACAAAATAAAATTTTTCGTTAAGTTATCTGTGGCAGATTTTTCTAATGATTCTTTTATTAAAAAAAAACAAAAAAAAAATAATTGGCAAGGTTTCAAAGCGCCATTCCAGTAGTGTAATTTAACTATCACATACTTTATTATATTCTCTATGAAGTTCATTGTCATTTGTGAGTAAACAACCTTCATTTTCCAGATATCACACGTTTCTTTTTTCTGTTTTGCCATATCTTGGTCGCTACAGGCACTAATACCTTGGGCAGGGGCGCCCATAACGGCTCCCGCAAGCTACCTGTCGCCCTTTAGAAAGGTAGGAATCGCCCAAGCAGATGACTAATGAAGTATTTATTTACCCGGGATAAGTTTTCAAAACTGAATAATAATGTTTTCCCTTTTATAAGTCTCATTTGTAACTGGAAGATACTTTCGTATCCTTTCCAGAAATATGTCATAATAGTTTTCTGATCTCTTTAACAAATGCTATTAATTTTGCAACTGGTAGTGGTAGCATGGTAGGAGTAGAGAATGTATGCTCTTGCGCACGCGAACCTCTCTCATAGTTGTATCAAAATTGAATAGGAAATATAAATGTATTACGAAATAGCAAATATATTATACTTTCTAACAAAATATTTCTTGTCATAAAAATTAGGAGACAAAATTAAAAGAACTTTCATAGAATATAATACAAAAAAAAAATAAATTATATCATTAATAATATATTGCAAATCCCTTATTCTTTATAACTTCTTGCAATTGTTTAGACACAGACTCCAGCAAATTTAGGATACACAACCATATATTTTGTAAATGAACAACTTAAACCTTTATTTTGCATTTCCATTTTCTTTGTCAAATTTCTACCAACAGTTTTGTATAGGATAAAGGTATGTGCATTGCACTGGACATTCCAGTACCTTCACTCCTTTCTGCATCTGATGCAATCCTTGATTTTAGCTTAGGGTCATTTTCGTGTTAAAAGATCCATGAACGTTGTAAAAAGCATTCTTCGAAAGAAACCGTTCCTTAAATTAGTCCCAAACTGTAATAGAATTAGAGTGCTTCATTGTAGGTATAGTGCACTTTGGAGATGTATACAGTGCGCGCCTGAAGTATGGAAAGAAATCCTTGAACAGGTCGATTTTATTTGAGAAAAATACAAATTTTTGCATGACAGTCAATCATCAAGCATCAGTTGTATTTGGGTAATGACGTCATCAGTTTTTCTTAAATAGCAACTCCCAAATTTTTTTCTTAATTTTGAAAGATGATTTCATTGTTGAACTGACACATCAGAAATTTTTCGAGTAAATGACAATTAATTGTTATAAAACGTAAATTTTATTGTTAACACAAAATAAAAAACCCTACTATTCTGTTATTAACTATTCCAGCCCACTCATTTAATTTCTGCCGCTGTTGAGTATGTGCCTCAACCATCCAATGAGGATTTACCCGACTCCAATACCTGCAATTTTGACGATTCACTGTGCCATTGAGACAAAAGGTTGCCTCATCCGAAAAAAGTAATTGCCGGTGCAAACGTCGATTTGGTTGGCATAAGTCCCTCTTAGTTTTATAAAACTGTAGTCGCCAGTCGGGGTCGTCTTCGATTAGTTCCTGCACGAGTTGAATTTAATAGGGATGATATTTTTCCTTACTCATGATATATAGCACTGTTGTCTGACTAACTTCATTGTCTAATACAACCAATGGAGACGTATTGTGAGGATTTTCCTCTATATTTAACTTAAATGTTCTGTTTCAGATCTTCACTAATTTTTGGACGTCCAGGTGTTTCAATATCTTTAACATCACCAATTTCTCAAAATTTAAACTCAATCTTCGTGACTGTAGATTGGCTGATAGGGCGATCTGGTTATTTTGCATTATGCAAATAGCAAACTTCCTTATGAGTTCTAGTCTTATTCCTGCACCCGATGAAAATTAAAATTTCGATTCTGTGTGTAACTGTTAAATGTGCTATAATATTTAAATTGCAATAAGATTTCTGTACCGCTAATATGTTCGGTGTAAAACTGACACCTTGTAATGTTTTTTACCTACGTGTCTGTAAAAAACATCAGGCACTTCGAAAGACAAAATCTGATAAAGTTTTTGCTAGCAAGAGAGTTTTTGCTTTATTTTACTTTCCTTACATTCAATTGTCATTTACTCGAAAAATGTCTAATGCAAGATGGTAACATTGGAGGTTGCTATTAAAAAAAAATGATAACGTCATTTCTTAAAAACAACTTATGGTTAAAAATCAACTGTTATGCAAAAATGTGCATTTTTATCAAGGATTGCTTCCGACAATATTTTTTTATTCCATACTTTAAGCGCGCGCACTGCATTGTTCCTACAGGTCGCTTTTACATTAGTCACACCTGAGAATAATACATTTTTCGGGGCTTACTGGTTCTCCTTGGAATTCTAGTAAAACTTGTCGTTATTGTTTTCTAGGGTCGCTTGTACAATTTTTCTAATCATCTTGCCCTGTTGTTTGGTAGTTTTTTTTTGAGCTGGTCACCTCTCTTTATATTTTTAACACATCGTTGTCTTTTGTAATTGACAATTATATTCAATGTTATTGTTTATGTTATTTTTTAATTGATAAGCCATTGCAAATGTACTGGACGTTTCAAACTCAAGAGTTTTCCTATTTTTGTTCCAAGCTAAAAGCGCGAATGATAAAAAATGTGAAATACTTTGTTTAAATATCTATTATATTAATTTATAACGCGCCATTTTTCGCAACGTAGCCTATTGGGGGCGATAGTATTAATCTTTAACAAGATACCCCATCTTAAAATGTCAGACAGACAGGAAATTATACAATATTATTTAAAAACCATCAGTCATTCAAAATTAAACCTTGACAGAAGAAAACTTATGAAGCAAAAAACCAAACTGAATATCTAGATTTTTAGCACCAATTTGTAGTTTCATTAGCATTTTTAAAATTATGCAATATATTACTAGAACATTGTACAAGCATATAGAAGTATTTTAAATTTTGCCGAACAATGTATCTGCAAGTAATCTTAAAACATTAATATTATACAATATATTACATTAATAAAATTGTAAAACGTCTACAAATATTTTAAAGTTCTTTAAATTGTATCGAACGGTGTAGGTATGTAGATATGTTCAGACATTTGCCTATGTTTCTATACTCCTCAAGAAAGCCATAGAAAATAATAAGGGAATAAATTTACAATGCGCACGACAATCAAATGGTATCTACGCCAAACATGATTGGTTAAACAAATATGTGTAATTGAAATAATAAGCAGTCTCTAAGTTTTTATTATTTTACTTTAAAAGGCAGCTACTTTATTTGCTAATTTCGATCAAAATTCGGTTAGTTTTATAATTAGTAGGCAGCTATGTTCATTCATATTGGTGAGTAATTGTGTTACTTGGGAACGGAATCGCTAGTGCGAAGACGAGTTAGTATTACAAAAAAAACTGCGTACTTATATAATTACATTTATTAACTTCGTCGATTCACGTTTGAAACAACTCGTAGATATCCCAAATGATTTGTTTGAATACGAATGCAAGAAACCACTAAAAACTATACAAAGCATGCAATACCGAATGGCGTTGTTTCAAAAACGAATGGATGATTGTTGTTAAACGGGAAGGTTAAAGGAAATTTACAAGAAATAGAAAATTTGATGTTTGTAAACGGTCTTTCAATTAGTACGTCTGAACTTTGACAATTGATTGTGGTTATGTTTGAGTTGACGTTAGAGTTCTGTAATAGCTTCCATTTATATTCATAGAAAAGTATACGATTCAACAACGCGTCGAGATTGTAAAAATTTATTATCAAAATTCGTCCTTCATTCGTACCAAACGTTGCGCGATCTACGTAGAATTTATGGTCGACATGACCGTCGTACCGAGAGAGCAATTCAACTACTAATCGCAAAATTCGGGGAAACTGGTTCAGTTGCTGATCGAGCAGTACCTGTGCACCACCAAAACGTTCGATCGAATGAGAATATTGCTGCTGTTGCTGAAAGTGTGCATGAGAACCGAAAGCTCTCAGTTTTTCGTCGTTCATAATAAGTTGGCCTTTTCGCGACTTCAACTTGAAAAATTTTGAAGAGACTTGAGCCTTCATCCACACATGATTCAATTGACTCAAGAACTAAAGCCAGAAGACCACGGCCCTCGTTGGATGTTCGCTGACTGGATCCTAGAGCAGTTGGAAACGGATCCCAATTTTGGCGAAAAAAACGTCTTCAGCAACGAAGCACATTTTTGGCTTTATGGCTTCATAAACAAGCAAAATTGTCGGAGCTGAGACGATGCCAATCAACAACAGTTCCAGGAGAATCTTTTGCACCCAAAAAATCTCACAATTTGATGTGGATTTTGGTCGGGCGGCGTCATCGGGCCGTGCCTCTTCTGAGACGCGAGAGGAAAGACGGTGACTGTCAACGGCGAGAGGTATTGAGAGATTATAACTCATTTTTTTGGCCAGAATATTATGAAATGGACATAGGCGACATGTGGTTCCAGCAAGATGGCGCTTCGTGCCACAAAACGGGTAATACAGTGGAGATATTGAGGGAAAAGTTTCCAGGTCGCTTATTTCGAAAAGAGGTGACATCAATTGGCCATCAAAATCGTGTGATTTAGCGCCCTTGGCCTTTTTTCTTTGGGGTTACATTAAATCTCTGGTCTATGCCAATAAGCCAGCAACACTTAACGACCTGGAGAACAAAATCATTCGAACCATTGCTGAAACCCAGCCCGATTTGGGTCTCTCGGACTAACTCCTGCCGCGGAGGTCATTTGAATGATGTTATCTTTAAAACATAATGGCATTGAATGCACTTCAATTCGCAATACATATTTCCACCGTACCTCACATAGAACTCTTTTTATTCCATTTTAAAGACCAGGCGTTCTTATTGGAAGACCCCTTATCTACAACAAATAAAATAAGCGCAAGAAGCAAATAATTTTGACACAATATAGATTCCCAAAGATAACTTAGTACTAATAATGCAGTCTCAAGACACATTTCTATTTTATGTACTTGTACATATTGTACCTACTAATCACCATTTGAACAATTATGTAGCTCCTATTAAAGCTCTCAATGTTATTTGTGATGTCTCGTTTACAATCACCACTGGATATACGTGCCTTGAAATGCAACTAACTTCAATCCAAACCGCTAATATTATGTAATTTGACAGATGCAGTTGCTTGTTTTAGAAAAATAAAATGCACGACTATGACAATGTCTTTGCCGTCGATTTCAATGAAAAATCATATTTTGCTGTATTACTAAGGAAGTGAAACAAAAAAAAAAAAAAAAAAACGCAAACTCATAAAAACGTATGTGATGTGTTTATGGTGAAGATGCCTTAAAACTGCGGCAGTGTCCGAATTGGTTAGTTAAATTTCGGTCCAGAGATTTTGAATGTTAAAGGTACAAGACGTTCACGAAGGTCATCGAAGTTAATGATGACAAAATAAAGGCGTTGATCGAATCCATTTGGCGTTTAACGACCCGAGAGACTGCTGAGAATCTTAACATATCGAAATAGAGCGTTGAAAACCATTCCAAACAACTTAGTAAGCTTGATATTTGGGATGAGGTCAAAGAGCACTGAGGGCATATTGACATCTAAGGATCTCTCTTGAAACGTAAAGAAAACGATCCATTTTTGAAACGTAGAAAAACACGATTCATTTTTGAAACATGTGATAGCTGGCTTCGTCGCATGGAACGTCTTCAATAACGTCGAATGAAAGAGTTCGAGGAGCAAGCGTGATGAACCTACTTAAAGCACTTTAAAAGCAGTTATTCACCAAAGGAAGGTTATGCTGATTTCAAAGGTATTGTGTATATTGAGTTGCTCCCAACAAACCAAACCATTAATGGATGTGTATCGCGAAGATGTTTTGTTTCACCATGAAAACGTTTTTTTTATTTGAAAAAGACTCATATCATGCCCCTTGGCACAGGATAAGTTCTGTGATGGGGTAAACTCCCCCTCGCCGGTATCAAACCCATTTTGGCGCGGACCACAAGTAAGTGAGGGTGGCAAGGTCATCCATCCAAGTACTGACCACAAATAAACCTACTTAACAACTACAAGCGAAGGACACCGCCCTAACACGACGGATAACTCGTGGGCCACCATGAATCGCGTTACCACATACAAGTTTGGTAACTCGTCAAAAATTGTTGCAGCTTGGATGGGATATGTTAACCACCATATTCACCAGACCTGGCACAATCAGACTACTATATGTTTCGTTATTTGCAACACCCCTTCAATGGCAAAACCCAAATCGTTCATGGAACTTTTCTTTCCCATTAAAGATATAAATGTTTTTGGGCGCGGAATCAAGAAATTGCCTGTGAGATGGCAAAAGGTAATGGGACAGAATGGACAATAAATTTTTTAATAAAATTTTTGATTCCCATAAAAAATTCTCCTTTCATTTACATAAAAGAAGAAAACGCAATAACTAACAATAAGTGACTAATCACACCACAAAAAAAACATATTAGTAAAAAGATCAATCAATAATTGATGGGAATAATATTTTCGCGCCAAAACTAGCAATGATGTTTACCTACGATTATTCGGAGAGAGAGTAGTGCAGAAATATAACAGACTTGGTACATTGATGATTACTACTTTATATAATTTATGGAATCATAGTTACTACAATTTAATGAAGACAGTAAATATAACAGGGTCAAAAACTACTCAACAAATATAGATAAAAACAAAAGATTAAGATAGCAAATACGCGTGTATGGAAACAAATGAAAACAAAACGTGCAATTTGGAATATGTACAAAGTTTTTTTTAATAATTGCAAATGCAATGAGGCATTTTTAAAATTATTGGCTTTTCACGACGTAAGCCTATATGCAAATACAGTTTTTGTATTTTAACGGTGAAACGAATGATTTCTTCCCTGTAATATAATTATTTTGTATTCATTAAATTGGTTTAACTGGAATTGGAGATATACGCAATATCTCTTATTTTGGAAATATTTTATACATTCTAAGCATTACTATTAATGAATTTTGAGCATTTGATACACTGATGTCTAAATCATTCTAACATGATTATCATTATTCCCTAATTTTTGATGGGTAAGAAACATAAACGATCGTTGCCAATCATGTAAATATTTGTTCCTTCTTTAAAATAAGTTCTTTTATTTAAAGCATATTATGTCATCTTGTAAATACGGTAAAAACATGTATCTTAGCGTTAGGAATTTCGCTACGAAAACTTTATTACCCACATTGTGGTATACTACAAGTTGCATGGGCATATATATCTATGATAAACACGTTAACATTATCTTGGCCACGGCTCCACACAGTCTATTAAATAAGAAGTCATTACAAGAAAAAAAAACAATTTACATTACACCGAGTAGGTATATGAAAATGGAAATGAGTATTAAATCGATGGTAAGCAATAGCAGTTTAACGAAATTAGTGAGCAGACAGAATATTTTAGGTTACCGACTTAACACGAATGTTGTAGGGGTGGTAGAGACGTACAGGGGGAGGGAGGGAAACCTAAACAACCACTTACCGCGGCAGATGGATGCCTAGCCGGGGTGGGGTACATGGCGAAGCTTGTAGAATTCTGAAAAACCACGCTACACTTATATCACTGTATTTTCATCACTCACTTAAAAACTTCAACCAGATAAACACACTTATAAACAAATTGCATAAACAACAATTACGAACAATCTATCCGTGTTTTGGGCAGTTTAACAACTATAAACAAATAGCATTTACGTAGACGATATCAATGGTCCTGTAATGTTAATCCAAATACATAGCACTCGCGTTTGGCGCATTCTGATTCAAATTTTGCAAAAATGTCAAGCTACTTTTCGCACTTGTAACGCGCACAATCCATTGTTCACGCGAGGACCGACGCACGGATTCACCAATACACACACAACCTTACTCTGGTCTTGGCTCATCTGCCACGACCTGAGGGCGGCGGGAGTCCAAGACCCACGTGGTTGTTTGCCCGAAACGTCACGACCCCAACGACCAATCAAACACTCCCAAATTTCTACGCCCCACCCTAACTACCAATGACAGTTGCACATCTACTCAACGTGGACTGTTTCAAACAACTGTGAGCATAAACACATAGTGACACCTCATACCAACGCGCTTAACTACTACAAGCTATCCGGTTCCTCTAAACAGATTTCTACTTTACACGCGGGTTTGTAACTTTGCACGTCCTTCGCTAGACTGCTGATCAAACTACTATTTTCAGGATTTGCTACCCGCAGTTGTTCGCGAGCTGCAGTCTAACAGTTGTGATGGAGGCTTTGTGATTGCGGGAGAGCAAAATACGAGTATTTCGGGCTTTTGTTTCTGTGAAAGGTGTTGGCCAATATGGATTATAAAAGCGTGGTCTACAATGCTGCCCGTGATGGCAATCTAAATAGGCTTAAGGTGAGTAATTCCATTTTGATTTGTGTATACAGGAAGAAAACAATGACCGTCTTGCAAGCACATTTCTTTTTATAATTTGGATGCTCCTGTTTGCCTTGCATCTCTGCTCTCGGCACTATTGAATTTATATTTTCATAGTACGTTCTAAAGCTATTATTAGATTTCTTGCGAAAATTTGTGTTCCTGTTTACATCACACTTTGCTATATTAATAATGTATTTATATTAAGTCTTCATTTAAACAAAAATAATCGTATCAAAAATGTGCTGAGAGCAAACCGCATAATCCAGTTAGAAATAATTACTGGTATCATTATTCTAAATGTAAACAGCTTGCCTCTGTGTCAATTGGACCAGCTGTTAAATTTGGGACGTTGGTTGGTGCCGTATATTTTTTTAGGTGTATATAATTACTAAATAGACCAATTAAAGAGCAGTATGCACCGGTTCGAATAAAGTGGTTGATAAATAATTTTTAAACGGTTTTAATGTAAGCATTATAAAACAGAAAATGTTTACTAATGATGTTATCTAACAAACCAGAAGTTACGAATAGGAAATATATATATTCGATTCAAAGTTGTTTGTTACTTTCTGCAAATTTACAACAATAAATCATGGAAATGTTCGCCTGTTTCATAAGGTATACAACCTTTAGCTGTCAAAATAACTGGGACGATTCACAATGTGCATCAGGAAATGAAAACAAATCGATATTTTGCTGTCCGGGACGGAAAATATGGGCTCTTTCAAAACGAACTTAAAAATATGCTCTATTTTAAAACGAATTTGAAATAGCTTGCTTGCTTAAAATACTATTTAAATAATATAAACCAAATTAAATTGCGTCTGTTATCAGTTTCTATATCTCGTTATCATACAAAAATGGAAATTATGTTATTATCTACATATTTTAAATTTCACTCGGAAAAGTAAATTAAAGCTGTTTAAAAGATCATAGATAATTACCGTTCATATACCAAAAAATGTTATTTATTTATATGCCATATAACTGTAGAAACATTTTAAATATCAGGTTTGACAGATATCAGCTGCTACTACTAGAGCCAATGTAAGGGGAGTTCATTGCCCTTTATCCAGAATTTGTATGTTTAAGTTCTGGATCAAGTGTTTAGTAAAAACTTGTATTTTATCATCTCTCTCAAAATATTTGTCACTGAAAATTTCTTCTGCCCTCGAGAACGATTACACTAGATATATATATATATATATATATATATATATATATATCTAGTGTAATCGTTCTCGAGGGCAGAAGAAATTTTCAGTGACAAATATTTTGAGAGAGATGATAAAATACAAGTTTTTACTAAACACTTGATCCAGAACTTAAACATACAAATTCTGGATAAAGGGCAATGAACTCCCCTTACATTGGCTCTAGTAGTAGCAGCTGATATCTGTCAAACCTGATATTTAAAATGTTTCTACAGTTATATGGCATATAAATAAATAACATTTTTTGGTATATGAACGGTAATTATCTATGATCTTTTAAACAGCTTTAATTTACTTTTCCGAGTGAAATTTAAAATATGTAGATAATAACATAATTTCCATTTTTGTATGATAACGAGATATAGAAACTGATAACAGACGCAATTTAATTTGGTTTATATTATTTAAATAGTATTTTAAGCAAGCAAGCTATTTCAAATTCGTTTTAAAATAGAGCATATTTTTAAGTTCGTTTTGAAAGAGCCCATATTTTCCGTCCCGGACAGCAAAATATCGATTTGTTTTCATTTCCTGATGCACATTGTGAATCGTCCCAGTTATTTTGACAGCTAAAGGTTGTATACCTTATGAAACAGGCGAACATTTCCATGATTTATTGTTGTAAATTTGCAGAAAGTAACAAACAACTTTGAATCGAATATATATATTTCCTATTCGTAACTTCTGGTTTGTTAGATAACATCATTAGTAAACATTTTCTGTTTTATAATGCTTACATTAAAACCGTTTAAAAATTATTTATCAACCACTTTATTCGAACCGGTGCATACTGCTCTTTAATTGGTCTATTTAGTAATTATATACACCTAAAAAAATATACGGCACCAACCAACGTCCCAAATTTAACAGCTGGTCCAATTGACACAGAGGCAAGCTGTTTACATTTAGAATAATGATACCAGTAATTATTTCTAACTGGATTATGCGGTTTGCTCTCAGCACATTTTTGATACGATTATTTTTGTTTAAATGAAGACTTAATATAAATACATTATTAATATAGCAAAGTGTGATGTAAACAGGAACACAAATTTTCGCAAGAAATCTAATAATAGCTTTAGAACGTACTATGAAAATATAAATTCAATAGTGCCGAGAGCAGAGATGCAAGGCAAACAGGAGCATCCAAATTATAAAAAGAAATGTGCTTGCAAGACGGTCATTGTTTTCTTCCTGTATACACAAATCAAAATGGAATTACTCACCTTAAGCCTATTTAGATTGCCATCACGGGCAGCATTGTAGACCACGCTTTTATAATCCATATTGGCCAACACCTTTCACAGAAACAAAAGCCCGAAATACTCGTATTTTGCTCTCCCGCAATCACAAAGCCTCCATCACAACTGTTAGACTGCAGCTCGCGAACAACTGCGGGTAGCAAATCCTGAAAATAGTAGTTTGATCAGCAGTCTAGCGAAGGACGTGCAAAGTTACAAACCCGCGTGTAAAGTAGAAATCTGTTTAGAGGAACCGGATAGCTTGTAGTAGTTAAGCGCGTTGGTATGAGGTGTCACTATGTGTTTATGCTCACAGTTGTTTGAAACAGTCCACGTTGAGTAGATGTGCAACTGTCATTGGTAGTTAGGGTGGGGCGTAGAAATTTGGGAGTGTTTGATTGGTCGTTGGGGTCGTGACGTTTCGGGCAAACAACCACGTGGGTCTTGGACTCCCGCCGCCCTCAGGTCGTGGCAGATGAGCCAAGACCAGAGTAAGGTTGTGTGTGTATTGGTGAATCCGTGCGTCGGTCCTCGCGTGAACAATGGATTGTGCGCGTTACAAGTGCGAAAAGTAGCTTGACATTTTTGCAAAATTTGAATCAGAATGCGCCAAACGCGAGTGCTATGTATTTGGATTAACATTACAGGACCATTGATATCGTCTACGTAAATGCTATTTGTTTATAGTTGTTAAACTGCCCAAAACACGGATAGATTGTTCGTAATTGTTGTTTATGCAATTTGTTTATAAGTGTGTTTATCTGGTTGAAGTTTTTAAGTGAGTGATGAAAATACAGTGATATAAGTGTAGCGTGGTTTTTCAGAATTCTACAAGCTTCGCCATGTACCCCACCCCGGCTAGGCATCCATCTGCCGCGGTAAGTGGTTGTTTAGGTTTCCCTCCCTCCCCCTGTACGTCTCTACCACCCCTACAACATTCGTGTTAAGTCGGTAACCTAAAATATTCTGTCTGCTCACTAATTTCGTTAAACTGCTATTGCTTACCATCGATTTAATACTCATTTCCATTTTCATATACCTACTCGGTGTAATGTAAATTGTTTTTTTTTCTTGTAATGACTTCTTATTTAATAGACTGTGTGGAGCCGTGGCCAAGATAATGTTAACGTGTTTATCATAGATATATATGCCCATGCAACTTGTAGTATACCACAATGTGGGTAATAAAGTTTTCGTAGCGAAATTCCTAACGCTAAGATACATGTTTTTACCGTATTTACAAGATGACATAATATGCTTTAAATAAAAGAACTTATTTTAAAGAAGGAACAAATATTTACATGATTGGCAACGATCGTTTATGTTTCTTACCCATCAAAAATTAGGGAATAATGATAATCATGTTAGAATGATTTAGACATCAGTGTATCAAATGCTCAAAATTCATTAATAGTAATGCTTAGAATGTATAAAATATTTCCAAAATAAGAGATATTGCGTATATCTCCAATTCCAGTTAAACCAATTTAATGAATACAAAATAATTATATTACAGGGAAGAAATCATTCGTTTCACCGTTAAAATACAAAAACTGTATTTGCATATAGGCTTACGTCGTGAAAAGCCAATAATTTTAAAAATGCCTCATTGCATTTGCAATTATTAAAAAAAACTTTGTACATATTCCAAATTGCACGTTTTGTTTTCATTTGTTTCCATACACGCGTATTTGCTATCTTAATCTTTTGTTTTTATCTATATTTGTTGAGTAGTTTTTGACCCTGTTATATTTACTGTCTTCATTAAATTGTAGTAACTATGATTCCATAAATTATATAAAGTAGTAATCATCAATGTACCAAGTCTGTTATATTTCTGCACTACTCTCTCTCCGAATAATCGTAGGTAAACATCATTGCTAGTTTTGGCGCGAAAATATTATTCCCATCAATTATTGATTGATCTTTTTACTAATATGTTTTTTTTGTGGTGTGATTAGTCACTTATTGTTAGTTATTGCGTTTTCTTCTTTTATGTAAATGAAAGGAGAATTTTTTATGGGAATCAAAAATTTTATTAAAAAATTTATTGTCCATTCTGTCCCATTACCTTTTGCCATCTCACAGGCAATTTCTTGATTCCGCGCCCAAAAACATTTATATCTTTAATGGGAAAGAAAAGTTCCATGAACGATTTGGGTTTTGCCATTGAAGGGGTGTTGCAAATAACGAAACATATAGTAGTCTGATTGTGCCAGGTCTGGTGAATATGGTGGTTAACATATCCCATCCAAGCTGCAACAATTTTTGACGAGTTACCAAACTTGTATGTGGTAACGCGATTCATGGTGGCCCACGAGTTATCCGTCGTGTTAGGGCGGTGTCCTTCGCTTGTAGTTGTTAAGTAGGTTTATTTGTGGTCAGTACTTGGATGGATGACCTTGCCACCCTCACTTACTTGTGGTCCGCGCCAAAATGGGTTTGATACCGGCGAGGGGGAGTTTACCCCATCACAGAACTTATCCTGTGCCAAGGGGCATGATATGAGTCTTTTTCAAATAAAAAAAACGTTTTCATGGTGAAACAAAACATCTTCGCGATACACATCCATTAATGGTTTGGTTTGTTGGGAGCAACTCAATATACACAATACCTTTGAAATCAGCATAACCTTCCTTTGGTGAATAACTGCTTTTAAAGTGCTTTAAGTAGGTTCATCACGCTTGCTCCTCGAACTCTTTCATTCGACGTTATTGAAGACGTTCCATGCGACGAAGCCAGCTATCACATGTTTCAAAAATGAATCGTGTTTTTCTACGTTTCAAAAATGGATCGTTTTCTTTACGTTTCAAGAGAGATCCTTAGATGTCAATATGCCCTCAGTGCTCTTTGACCTCATCCCAAATATCAAGCTTACTAAGTTGTTTGGAATGGTTTTCAACGCTCTATTTCGATATGTTAAGATTCTCAGCAGTCTCTCGGGTCGTTAAACGCCAAATGGATTCGATCAACGCCTTTATTTTGTCATCATTAACTTCGATGACCTTCGTGAACGTCTTGTACCTTTAACATTCAAAATCTCTGGACCGAAATTTAACTAACCAATTCGGACACTGCCGCAGTTTTAAGGCATCTTCACCATAAACACATCACATACGTTTTTATGAGTTTGCGTTTTTTTTTTTTTTTTTTTGTTTCACTTCCTTAGTAATACAGCAAAATATGATTTTTCATTGAAATCGACGGCAAAGACATTGTCATAGTCGTGCATTTTATTTTTCTAAAACAAGCAACTGCATCTGTCAAATTACATAATATTAGCGGTTTGGATTGAAGTTAGTTGCATTTCAAGGCACGTATATCCAGTGGTGATTGTAAACGAGACATCACAAATAACATTGAGAGCTTTAATAGGAGCTACATAATTGTTCAAATGGTGATTAGTAGGTACAATATGTACAAGTACATAAAATAGAAATGTGTCTTGAGACTGCATTATTAGTACTAAGTTATCTTTGGGAATCTATATTGTGTCAAAATTATTTGCTTCTTGCGCTTATTTTATTTGTTGTAGATAAGGGGTCTTCCAATAAGAACGCCTGGTCTTTAAAATGGAATAAAAAGAGTTCTATGTGAGGTACGGTGGAAATATGTATTGCGAATTGAAGTGCATTCAATGCCATTATGTTTTAAAGATAACATCATTCAAATGACCTCCGCGGCAGGAGTTAGTCCGAGAGACCCAAATCGGGCTGGGTTTCAGCAATGGTTCGAATGATTTTGTTCTCCAGGTCGTTAAGTGTTGCTGGCTTATTGGCATAGACCAGAGATTTAATGTAACCCCAAAGAAAAAAGGCCAAGGGCGCTAAATCACACGATTTTGATGGCCAATTGATGTCACCTCTTTTCGAAATAAGCGACCTGGAAACTTTTCCCTCAATATCTCCACTGTATTACCCGTTTTGTGGCACGAAGCGCCATCTTGCTGGAACCACATGTCGCCTATGTCCATTTCATAATATTCTGGCCAAAAAAATGAGTTATAATCTCTCAATACCTCTCGCCGTTGACAGTCACCGTCTTTCCTCTCGCGTCTCAGAAGAGGCACGGCCCGATGACGCCGCCCGACCAAAATCCACATCAAATTGTGAGATTTTTTGGGTGCAAAAGATTCTCCTGGAACTGTTGTTGATTGGCATCGTCTCAGCTCCGACAATTTTGCTTGTTTATGAAGCCATAAAGCCAAAAATGTGCTTCGTTGCTGAAGACGTTTTTTTCGCCAAAATTGGGATCCGTTTCCAACTGCTCTAGGATCCAGTCAGCGAACATCCAACGAGGGCCGTGGTCTTCTGGCTTTAGTTCTTGAGTCAATTGAATCATGTGTGGATGAAGGCTCAAGTCTCTTCAAAATTTTTCAAGTTGAAGTCGCGAAAAGGCCAACTTATTATGAACGACGAAAAACTGAGAGCTTTCGGTTCTCATGCACACTTTCAGCAACAGCAGCAATATTCTCATTCGATCGAACGTTTTGGTGGTGCACAGGTACTGCTCGATCAGCAACTGAACCAGTTTCCCCGAATTTTGCGATTAGTAGTTGAATTGCTCTCTCGGTACGACGGTCATGTCGACCATAAATTCTACGTAGATCGCGCAACGTTTGGTACGAATGAAGGACGAATTTTGATAATAAATTTTTACAATCTCGACGCGTTGTTGAATCGTATACTTTTCTATGAATATAAATGGAAGCTATTACAGAACTCTAACGTCAACTCAAACATAACCACAATCAATTGTCAAAGTTCAGACGTACTAATTGAAAGACCGTTTACAAACATCAAATTTTCTATTTCTTGTAAATTTCCTTTAACCTTCCCGTTTAACAACAATCATCCATTCGTTTTTGAAACAACGCCATTCGGTATTGCATGCTTTGTATAGTTTTTAGTGGTTTCTTGCATTCGTATTCAAACAAATCATTTGGGATATCTACGAGTTGTTTCAAACGTGAATCGACGAAGTTAATAAATGTAATTATATAAGTACGCAGTTTTTTTTGTAATACTAACTCGTCTTCGCACTAGCGATTCCGTTCCCAAGTAACACAATTACTCACCAATATGAATGAACATAGCTGCCTACTAATTATAAAACTAACCGAATTTTGATCGAAATTAGCAAATAAAGTAGCTGCCTTTTAAAGTAAAATAATAAAAACTTAGAGACTGCTTATTATTTCAATTACACATATTTGTTTAACCAATCATGTTTGGCGTAGATACCATTTGATTGTCGTGCGCATTGTAAATTTATTCCCTTATTATTTTCTATGGCTTTCTTGAGGAGTATAGAAACATAGGCAAATGTCTGAACATATCTACATACCTACACCGTTCGATACAATTTAAAGAACTTTAAAATATTTGTAGACGTTTTACAATTTTATTAATGTAATATATTGTATAATATTAATGTTTTAAGATTACTTGCAGATACATTGTTCGGCAAAATTTAAAATACTTCTATATGCTTGTACAATGTTCTAGTAATATATTGCATAATTTTAAAAATGCTAATGAAACTACAAATTGGTGCTAAAAATCTAGATATTCAGTTTGGTTTTTTGCTTCATAAGTTTTCTTCTGTCAAGGTTTAATTTTGAATGACTGATGGTTTTTAAATAATATTGTATAATTTCCTGTCTGTCTGACATTTTAAGATGGGGTATCTTGTTAAAGATTAATACTATCGCCCCCAATAGGCTACGTTGCGAAAAATGGCGCGTTATAAATTAATATAATAGATATTTAAACAAAGTATTTCACATTTTTTATCATTCGCGCTTTTAGCTTGGAACAAAAATAGGAAAACTCTTGAGTTTGAAACGTCCAGTACATTTGCAATGGCTTATCAATTAAAAAATAACATAAACAATAACATTGAATATAATTGTCAATTACAAAAGACAACGATGTGTTAAAAATATAAAGAGAGGTGACCAGCTCAAAAAAAAACTACCAAACAACAGGGCAAGATGATTAGAAAAATTGTACAAGCGACCCTAGAAAACAATAACGACAAGTTTTACTAGAATTCCAAGGAGAACCAGTAAGCCCCGAAAAATGTATTATTCTCAGGTGTGACTAATGTAAAAGCGACCTGTAGGAACAATGCAGTGCGCGCGCTTAAAGTATGGAATAAAAAAATATTGTCGGAAGCAATCCTTGATAAAAATGCACATTTTTGCATAACAGTTGATTTTTAACCATAAGTTGTTTTTAAGAAATGACGTTATCATTTTTTTTTAATAGCAACCTCCAATGTTACCATCTTGCATTAGACATTTTTCGAGTAAATGACAATTGAATGTAAGGAAAGTAAAATAAAGCAAAAACTCTCTTGCTAGCAAAAACTTTATCAGATTTTGTCTTTCGAAGTGCCTGATGTTTTTTACAGACACGTAGGTAAAAAACATTACAAGGTGTCAGTTTTACACCGAACATATTAGCGGTACAGAAATCTTATTGCAATTTAAATATTATAGCACATTTAACAGTTACACACAGAATCGAAATTTTAATTTTCATCGGGTGCAGGAATAAGACTAGAACTCATAAGGAAGTTTGCTATTTGCATAATGCAAAATAACCAGATCGCCCTATCAGCCAATCTACAGTCACGAAGATTGAGTTTAAATTTTGAGAAATTGGTGATGTTAAAGATATTGAAACACCTGGACGTCCAAAAATTAGTGAAGATCTGAAACAGAACATTTAAGTTAAATATAGAGGAAAATCCTCACAATACGTCTCCATTGGTTGTATTAGACAATGAAGTTAGTCAGACAACAGTGCTATATATCATGAGTAAGGAAAAATATCATCCCTATTAAATTCAACTCGTGCAGGAACTAATCGAAGACGACCCCGACTGGCGACTACAGTTTTATAAAACTAAGAGGGACTTATGCCAACCAAATCGACGTTTGCACCGGCAATTACTTTTTTCGGATGAGGCAACCTTTTGTCTCAATGGCACAGTGAATCGTCAAAATTGCAGGTATTGGAGTCGGGTAAATCCTCATTGGATGGTTGAGGCACATACTCAACAGCGGCAGAAATTAAATGAGTGGGCTGGAATAGTTAATAACAGAATAGTAGGGTTTTTTATTTTGTGTTAACAATAAAATTTACGTTTTATAACAATTAATTGTCATTTACTCGAAAAATTTCTGATGTGTCAGTTCAACAATGAAATCATCTTTCAAAATTAAGAAAAAAATTTGGGAGTTGCTATTTAAGAAAAACTGATGACGTCATTACCCAAATACAACTGATGCTTGATGATTGACTGTCATGCAAAAATTTGTATTTTTCTCAAATAAAATCGACCTGTTCAAGGATTTCTTTCCATACTTCAGGCGCGCACTGTATACATCTCCAAAGTGCACTATACCTACAATGAAGCACTCTAATTCTATTACAGTTTGGGACTAATTTAAGGAACGGTTTCTTTCGAAGAATGCTTTTTACAACGTTCATGGATCTTTTAACACGAAAATGACCCTAAGCTAAAATCAAGGATTGCATCAGATGCAGAAAGGAGTGAAGGTACTGGAATGTCCAGTGCAATGCACATACCTTTATCCTATACAAAACTGTTGGTAGAAATTTGACAAAGAAAATGGAAATGCAAAATAAAGGTTTAAGTTGTTCATTTACAAAATATATGGTTGTGTATCCTAAATTTGCTGGAGTCTGTGTCTAAACAATTGCAAGAAGTTATAAAGAATAAGGGATTTGCAATATATTATTAATGATATAATTTATTTTTTTTTTGTATTATATTCTATGAAAGTTCTTTTAATTTTGTCTCCTAATTTTTATGACAAGAAATATTTTGTTAGAAAGTATAATATATTTGCTATTTCGTAATACATTTATATTTCCTATTCAATTTTGATACAACTATGAGAGAGGTTCGCGTGCGCAAGAGCATACATTCTCTACTCCTACCATGCTACCACTACCAGTTGCAAAATTAATAGCATTTGTTAAAGAGATCAGAAAACTATTATGACATATTTCTGGAAAGGATACGAAAGTATCTTCCAGTTACAAATGAGACTTATAAAAGGGAAAACATTATTATTCAGTTTTGAAAACTTATCCCGGGTAAATAAATACTTCATTAGTCATCTGCTTGGGCGATTCCTACCTTTCTAAAGGGCGACAGGTAGCTTGCGGGAGCCGTTATGGGCGCCCCTGCCCAAGGTATTAGTGCCTGTAGCGACCAAGATATGGCAAAACAGAAAAAAGAAACGTGTGATATCTGGAAAATGAAGGTTGTTTACTCACAAATGACAATGAACTTCATAGAGAATATAATAAAGTATGTGATAGTTAAATTACACTACTGGAATGGCGCTTTGAAACCTTGCCAATTATTTTTTTTTTGTTTTTTTTTAATAAAAGAATCATTAGAAAAATCTGCCACAGATAACTTAACGAAAAATTTTATTTTGTCTTTAAACAACTCATTAATGCCCATTTAACCATAGCCTAACTGTTGTATATTTTAAATAGAATCCAGAAATATTCTTTCGAAGGTGCGTATTCAAATACATGCATTTCGATTCTTTATTTTTGACTTTGCCGGTGACGTTGGGTAGTTTTAATAAGTTGACACTATTTAGGGTTACCTATAAAAATGACTAACTAACCTCGTAGTTATTTCTACTGAATATGAGGTGGAGGCATTGGATGTTAGATTCCAAAAGGCGATTTTATAATAGAATTGATATGAAATGTGTGTATAAATCTTTCCAGATACAAGGTAAAACTTTATAATATTAGATTTTACGTTTAACCTTTTATTTTATGGTCAGTATGAAATTCTACCTTTCTAGATTTTTGACCAGCAGACTAACAATAAACTAAGATAATATTTCAAATAGTGCAGATTTAGCTAAAAATATAAATCTAACGCTTAATAAAACTGGAGTTAAGCAAGTTTTCCGACTCACAGATCTAGTAACTCTTCGTATTTAAAACTAGTTGCCTCGTTAAGATTAGGACAAAGTGAAGTATTTATTTTAGGTATGTATTAGAAAAATGTACATGGTTATAAAACTTCTAATATATTTGGAATTTTAAATGCGACAAAAAGAGGATACCAAATTATCAATTTTACAAAGGCTGTCTCCGATGACCATCGTTAGGTTTCTATTAAGGATATTTTATTGGAAGAAAGAATTTCCCTGTGTTTATATGCAAGTTCAATTTTTTATTTTGACATTATTTACATCGAAGGCAAGACCTAAATTGGTCATTTTAGAAATAACACCACACTGATACCCAGCACCCTCCCACCCCCCTTCTCTACGGGCCTTTCTCCAAATTTCATCGCTCCTCTGTTTGAATTATTATTATATTTAGATTTTATTTCGTTAATTGACATTATATTGTAATTTAACCAATCTTGGAGAATACATAAATCTGTAGTATCATGTAATAGGACCTAGCACGGTGCCTTGAGGTACACCTGCAGTTAGGACCTAATTCTCGCTGCAGTTAGGATTCTCGCTCATCTCAACACGAACAGTCTCATCTCTATCACTCAACTAATTCACAGTCCAATGGCTTTAGATTGTATGTTTTGTAATCATAAACTTCTAACATCTTTGTCCTACTAATATTTTTGTAGTGATTTATAAAATTATCAAAGCTAATATTTACTTTATTATCAGTAATATGCGAGTCTCATATACATTTGCTTACAATTTGAACAAGTCTTTCTTCTACTGGACAAATACGAAGCACGTGATCAGTAATATTTACTGTTATGACTGAAGACCGCTTGCCTACCATATTTCTCTTAACATAAGTGGTCAGTGCATCTTCTGCCTTTTTTCATCGGTCTAGTAATTTTTCTAATTCAAGACATATCATTCATTGACAAACATGACACATAAAGAGCAGTCAAATTATTAATTTTAAGTAAAGCAAGATTAATATCTCTGGTATAATAAACCAATTGTTCTGCTTGAAACACACGTAATACTTCGCCAAGTTCATCAATATATTCTAGTTCTTAATACTTTAAATACTCTTAAGATGCGTAACACTTCTGTAGACACATAATTATATAAATACTTCAACGCCAAAATATCACTCGCACGCATAGGTTACATTATAAACGTAAGCAGACATTTTCTCGCGAAAGTATACAGCCTCCAGTCAGGGCCGTCTTAACAATTGGGCTAAAAGGGCGCTTTCTCAATGATGAAATTTTATGTAAATAAATTAATTTATAAATCAAAGAACTGATGGTAATGAACATAGTACGTGTGCAATTTCTGATAAACAGGAGGAAGTAAATATAGAACAGAACGCACAAGATCAAGAAAGCCTGTGAGTGTGCAGGAAATGTCAATTTAGATTTAGAAAGCAACGAAACTTTAAAGTGTGCAGAAAATTTCGATTTAGAGGACGACGAAACTTGAAAAAAAAAACTGTCGAATATGAGTACTACAGTTATCCTACGAATATATTGATGTAAACGATTATAGAGTTTTCTGTTAACCGATCACGAAATGATATTGATAAACTAGACTTCAGTGCATCAAAAGTTGGTCATAAAAACCAAAATAGATTTGAATATTCGGCCAAGTTTTGCCCTGTTCTGTTGAATTTAAAAAAAACGAAATTGGTTATCATACTCAAATTTAATTGAAAAATTGTTATGTATTCCTTGTAAATTATTTGTTAGAATATCCGGTAGCTTCACCGAGGCCTTTAATGATTGAAAACATACAGCTAAAGAACTACCAATCAAATTTTTGGCAACAAAATTAGCAGGAATTGTTTGGGTTGTATGTTATGCATGTAAATATACTATCTGATAACAAAATTAGCTCAAAATCACAAATTAGGGTGTTTCAAATCGATAATAATTTCAAATATTTAATCTACATTAAGAGTTTTTTTCACTAATTGTTTAGGAGAAATACTCTTTTTTTATCTTCACTAGCACAGAGCAAACTGAATAATAAATAATAATCTTTAAACAATAAATTTATTTTGATGTACAATAAAAATGATTTGAGTCAAATATGACAAGTGGATATTTTAGTCTAGGGCGCTTAAAATATATTAAGATGGCCCTGCCATGGTAGGTATGTTTAAATATATGGCGTAATTGAGACCTTCGCCATTCGGAGACGCCCATGGCCGATAAACGCCCTTTATAATTTTTATAATATATTTTTTTTATTCTAAAATTTTTAAGCTTTTTTAAATAAATCATTTAGATGGGATTAATTTTAAAGCTGATTACGTTACAACGTAAGAAAACAAGAACTGCAATTTTTATATTGATATTACAACACTGTTTTTAGTCAATTTGTCATTTGAATGATATGAAAGAAATATTTTTCATTTTCGACCACACAAAGGTCATAATCAGGCTAAGAAACAACATAATAACAAAGAAGACAATCAAAATTAAAATAATCCCCTTAATGACGAGGCTGTATCATTGAAGTTAACAACAGACTAAGTGCACTGATCAGCAGTATCAACCGACAGGTCAGGATGAAGTTCTGGACAAAATATTTTATACAAAGGATTAGGAAATATTAAGATGTGGGTTAGACTGATGGCTAAAGAAAATCTCTAGGTTTTCAGCAAAATTCAGCTTATATAAATGAAGTATTAGAGGATTTAGGTTCGTGATTGCAAGACACGACATGGCTCTCGAAACTACATCTAGTCTTATTGGGAATATACTTAAGATGTTCTTTATATATAGCACTACCAATGTAATTAGCGCCTCATCCACACAGAAGAGAATAAACACCGCTCCTTGTCTTTTGTTTTACAGTGTTTTCGTTTTTCACCTGCATTGTTACGTAGGGTAGATATGGTTAGGATTGGGGAATAGTTGCTGAGGTATTGAACTAAATCCTTTTAGCTCCGATAAAAGGAATGGTAACGTGGTATTTGAGATCTGGTTAAGTAATGGGGCAACAAAAGTAATGGAAAATGCTCCTCAACTTTCTATCAAAATCTTTTTTAATGATATAACTAGAATAGTAGTTCGCATGGGCAATTTGTAAGATAGCTCTAAGCTCCAAGAAGAGAACAGTAGCCGAAAGGGAAATAGAGAACAGCATGTGGAACATGGAGTTGAGAAAAGCTAGTTTATGATGCATGGTGTGGTTGGAGTTGAAAGAAATACAATGATTCGTTTGGGTATTTTTTTGTAAATATTATAACTGAAAAGATTATTTCTATTTCTGACTAAAATAATAACAAGTAAATTCAAGCATATGTTCTCTTCTAATTCAATGGTGAATTTCAATTTGTTATTTTAATTTTGTTTGTATTGTCTGTTACCATGTTTTTTAGCCTGATAATGACCTTTGTGTGGTCGAAGTATAGACAATATATTTTTCTTTTTAAAATGAAGAACATCTACAAAACAGCGAATTGTCTATTTAATATGAAAGAACAATTAAATTATGGAATGAGGACGGATGAGAAGATTGATGAAGCAAAAAAAAAAGAAATTGTTATAGGGAATTGAAACGATAGAAGCGTACAATAATTTTAGAAATCTAGTTTTTATAATAATATTAGTTGTAGTTTTAGTTTAGTGTTCGTATCCACTTGTCTCGATTCAGTTTTAGGGTACTATTATTTACTATCATATATGTTCTTGTATACATTATCACAATCTTAAACTAAAACAATAAACTGGGCTAAAATAATGGATTTCGTATTTAACCCAAAAGGCATTAAATGATATATACAGTCTATAAAAACATCTTTTACTTCCTTTTCAGTTACCATGAGAAAGGCATTAGGTAAAAATGCACTAATAATTATGCAAGTAACATGTTCATCATATGAGAAACAATAGGTTTAATTTTTTAAATAAATATTTTTTTAAACTAAAATTCAACCAGCGCTACCTTCTTCTGTTGGTGCCTTGTCTGTTTTCAGACGTTACCTATCATCATGTCAGTAATTTGCTGATATCTTTCTCGATCGTTGGCAGCTCGGAACAATTCCTCAAACGATAGCCCGACCCATTGTCGGATGTTACGCAACCATGACAATTGTTTGCGTCCGATCCATCTCTTCCCCTCGACTTTCCCATGTATAATGAGTCGCAACAAATAATATTTGGGCCCTCTGATAATATGCCCAAAGTATTATATTTTCCTTCTTTTTATAGAATTCAAGAGTTCTCCTTCGGTTTTCGTTAAATTAAGAACTTCTTCATTTGAGCTCGAATGCCTCTAGCCTGTTCATGACAGCGGTCTTCAGCGTCCAAGTCTCACAACCATACAATAAGATCGACCACTCATAGCACTTATGAATACTTTTACGGAGATTTATTGAGCTGTCACAACTGCATAGGATCGGCTTCCAAGACACAAGTGTCAGACGGGACATCTCGATACGTGTCAGAATTTCTTCATCGGAGTTATTTGTCACACCCAGCCAGTTACCAAGATACCTGAAGTGTTTCACCCGTTCAATGGTTTTCCTGTCAATTACGAGTCGATTGGAATCCTTTTTTAACTTTTCGACCTTTGTTGTTGCTTGCCACGTTGACAGTTTGGATATCTTCTAAACTTTCGGCGTGTATGGCAGTGTCATGTGCGAACCTTATATAATTGATAATCTCTACCGATTTTCACACCTTCTTTTCTATCGTCGACAGCCTCCTGAAAAGTCTTTTCGGAATAGATCTTAAATAATGTTGGGGACAAAACACATCCCTGTCTCACACCTCGTTTAATCGGAATTTTCTTTGTGGTTATATCCTCCATCCTAAAACTTGCCACTTGGTTGTAGTACAGTTGTTTTAGCAGCCTAAGATCATAGATATCTAATCCTATCTGTTCCAAATATTCAAAAGTGTGTCATGTTGAACCCGGTCGAAAGCTTTCTTATAGTATATGAAACATACGTAGACATTCTTCCGAAATTCACACGATTTCTGTATGAAGACTCGCATGCAGAATAATGCTTCCCGGGTTCCCAGTCCTCTTCGGAATCCGAACTGTTTATCTCCAATATTGTTTTCGCCGTAGATACATTCGGTTTTGTAGAATTTTTAAGAGGATTTTAATGGTGTGACTTATTAAACTAATAAGTCTAAAATCGCTGCACCTACTGGCCTTAGCTTTTTAGGTAATGTTATGATTAATGATTCTAACCAGTCTTCTGTTATTAGGTGGCTATGATATATTTTATTGCAGAATACACTCAAAACGGCCATGCTTTCATCATCCAAGAGTTTGAGAAGTTCTGTTGGGATATGATCTGGTCCATGCGTTTTATTACTTTTGTCATATGGCCTTTTCGATATGCTACCATTTAATTACAATATTTATTTAAAACTAGTTATTCGTTATTATATTTAGCTTTTATTCCAGTTAATAATTTCGTTCACTTAAATTATATTCATGGAGTTTTCAAAGGGTAGCTCGGAAATATTGAGGGTATATAAAAGTACAAACAGGGAATTGAGGGTATTGTACAACACAAAGCCTATTCAATCGTAGAATTTCTGCCTGTAAACTGAAAACCTACTCTACCTTACAAGGTCAACACCGAAATAGCCGGCGTTCACTATATTCCCATAGACCCTTAATGTTTTTTACTCTCATTAAATTCCGCTTAGGTTTTGTAATAACACCTCTATAGTATTTTCCGTACATATGTGTAACTTTTCTCCTCGAATACCTCCCCTAATTGCCAATTTGTATAACTAATAAACATATTGTCAAGAGAAATGCAAATGATTTAGTAAGTTTAGGAAATTGTATAAAATATTTTGCTTGGTTACCTGTGTAGATATCTATTCAAATGCTGGTTGCCCTACGGAGTATATTAAGTCACCCTTCTTTTCCCCTCTGTCTCGCCCTAAAATGTTAGTTTCCAAGAAATTCAGGTACACAAACATTTCTACCCTACCGTAACAACTTAAAGTGTGGAGGTATTGTGTCTGAAATTGCAGTTTAAATTTTATTTATGATTTAATTCCCCCTACTTTCCAACCACCCAACTATTATATTACAAACCCAGACATTAAAATACTCGCAAAAGCACTTTATTTAATTGAATTATGTGTATGTAAGAGACATTCTTGAAGATAGTAGACAAAATAATTATTTTATAAAATAATCCAGCATACAAGTCGAATTAGACAACGTTTATCCTGATTCCACATGCCATTTTATCTGAAGAAACCACTTTACAAGTCCAACCGAAGTAATGACTAATGTGGTGTTATCACACCGTTCTATTAGTTTTGGCTCCAAAGTAATTTTATATATTAAATATAAGCATGCACTACGTGATTTTAATACGCCATTTTAAGGTTACTAATGTCAAATTCAATTGGTTTCGACAATCCAATCATATTATGTTCGACGATTGATTTGAATATTTATAAAGCCAACTGGATGTTTCGCAGTTCGTTTATATTTGTATAGTGAAGTTTAATTTGTGACGCATTGTGTTGAGTATGTCTGTTGCGTCTTGTGTGAAGCAATTGCCGATGCATCATATGCATCATCAACGTATCTGTGTTAGTTAATAATACCGTATGTAGTGTTTTATTGTTGGTATCATATGCATCGGCATTTTTTCTACTCGAGACGCAACAGACATACTCTATACAAGGCACCCCATATTAAACGTCACCATAGAAATAGAAGAAACATTTTCTGGACCCTATACTAACCATTAATCCACCAATTCATCCAACCACCCCAAAAAACTCACTGGTAATATATATATATATATATATATATATATATATATATATATATATATATAAATTTCAGTTTTTACACATTTTCGCCCCTTTAATCCGGTGTGGCCGTACAACAGAATCCTACTTATTTCATTAGAAGGACAAATTTACTCAAAAACCGGGCAATTTCGACCCATTTATTTATTTTCTGGCGTCCCTCAGGGATCTATACTGGGACCTTTATTATTCATCATTTTTGTAAATGATATAACTGATTTTATTCACAACAAATGTGTTTTTTTTTTGCTGATGACGTTAAGTTGTATGTTTCTATAGGTGATTATATAGATTATCTCAACCTGCAGGGTGATTTGGACTTTCTTGTGCATTGGTGTGATGTCAACCGCTTGTTACTTAATGTCAAGAAACGTAAAGTTTCTCTCGTGAATGTAATCCCTTTAAATTTAATTATGGTAGTATATTAGATGGAGTTGATTCTATGAGGGATTCTGGTGTTATTTTTGATACGGGTCTACCTTTCTACCTACACATTATTGAGATATAGTCAGCTTCGACTCATTTGCTGGGCTTTGTTAAAGAACTTCCCGTGAATTTGTTGACCCTCTTTCGTACTGTTTTACGCTTTTGTTCGTTCTAAACTGGATCATTGTTCTGTTATTTGGTCCCCTCTCACTCAACAATACATAAATCTCATTGAGTTTGTTCAGAGACAATTTTTTAAATGTTTGTATTTCAAATGATTTGGGTTGTACCGTCCTTGGGAGTCTCCCCAAAATATTCTTCTGGAATCATTTTATGTGTACTATCTGTCTCCGCTCGTCGTAGTTCTGCTGAAGTGACATTTCTCTTGAAGATCGTCAACTATCTTATTGATGAATTTTAATTTCTATCATTGTTTGTTTTCTTGTTCCTAGGTTGACAACAAGATCTTATAGGACGTTCTTCCATCGGGCAAAATCAAATATTTTAATGGGGTCTCCACTGTATCCAATATGCAATAGTTTTCAACGCGGTGTAGGATCGGGTTGACATATTTTTCAAGCGGTATCTTGGAATTGATATCTGTTCTACCGGGGTTATTTGGCAAATTGTTATTTTTAGTTAGTGGTTTTTAAATGAAATAATGAATTCTATTTGGATTTTTTGTTAATTTGTGTATATTGTTAGCTTTCTGTATAACAATATTTTGTCATTGTTTCCTACTTTCTAATTGTAAATTGTTGAGTAATGTAAATAAATAAATTAAAAAAAAGAAAACAAAATTTGCCCTAGAATTTTTATTTTAAATCAAAAGTCTACAGGAACAACTGAAAACTTCTTACAATTCCATGTAATAAAGTGAAATACTTTTCTTAAATGAGCGAAACTGATACATACTTATATTTAACAAATTTGTTAATTAATGGTAGAAGCATAAGGATTTGTGAAAATTGACCGAATGATAATTGTTACTTTCTTTTCTTTCGAAGTAAAGAAAGTAAAAATATATAAATATAAAGATTTTTGTAAGAATATCCTTTTTGGAATCCCTTGAAACCAAATTTATGGTTATTCAAATGAATCCTGAATATGTTCATTTCAGCACCCAAACTATTTTAGTAAAGAAGACGAAAATTTAAACTTTTAGTATTAATTGCAAGATCCCAGAGGATTTCGGATAATATCGATCGATTGAAAATGGTACATTCTATTTATCTGTTACTCATCAGCGTCCAAAGGATTTTAGCTCTGAAAACGAAAATTGCTTCTAGGGTGAATAGCGAGGCCTCATTGAAATTGCAGAAAAGTAGCACATTAGAGAACCTAGAGATACTACATCTACGTTTGTTTAATACTGCTAAGTTGGGTCAATATTTTTTTCTTGCTCCGTAAATAAGAATCGTATTGGAGCCTCATCTATTTTTCTATGGAATACAATCTGAGATAAAATTGGTTTGTTTTTGTAGATGTAACCTATTGTTTTCGGATGTAGTATGGAGCATTAGATGAATACAAAATATAACGAAACATACACTTGACAATAGTTTTGTGTACTAAGGAATCGAATATTGTCATTCTCAAATCTTATTTTATTTGTCGTGGTGCAAATAAAAGTATAATTTTTATTATTTTTCTCGCAACTTGCATATTGGATGCTATTTAACGTGTAGGTGTGCAAAGTCCAATAAAAATTAGACACATCTACAAATTTAAATTGAATAATTAGATTCATGTACTAAAATAATTTTAATGTTTTCGTGTTCACTATACACGATGATGAACACTGAAAGTTTAAATTATATGCTGCGTCTAAGTTTAAAATACCGATCGATAGATGTTTTACTCATATTAGCAAAATATAAGTGAACATCGGTCTATAAAGGGTAGAATTATTAATTGTCTTTCTTAATCTTTCTCCTCATAGGGTTTTCCCCATTTTTAATTCTTGTAGAACTCAATCCACTCCTTCCGATCAGCTGTACACCCTGTCCCCTGTTAACAGCTCTTTCCTTTGTCTCTAAGCGTTTTGGCAACTGTGTCGTTCCAGGTTTCCCGTGGTCTACCTCTTGATTTCCTCGCTCTCGCCTCTCACACTTGTTTCACTTGCCTGTAGTTTCCCATTATATTTATATGTCCGAACCATCTCATCTGTCCCACTTATATTTTCTTCTGTGCGGAGGTAATTCCGAGCCTCTGCCTTATGTCTGTGTTTCAGATAATATATCTCTTTGTGACTCATCAGCTTAATGATGCCCTGAATGGTCGAAACCGGTCGCTAACTAAATTATAAAATTTTTGTGGAAGGACAACATCGTACTTTTTATTTAATTGTATCATCTAATCCTAGTTATTCTTAGAAGTACTCCTTCCATCTGTTTATTATGTCTTCGTGTTCTGTGAATATATCTTATTTTTTGTTCTTAATTTGTTGCAGTTAGACAGAATTCTAGCATTCTTCTTCCATTGTTGTTCATTGCTTCTTGCCCAGATAATCCTCATATCCTTCCAAGTTATTTCCCAATTTACTATTAATATTTGTTCTGTTATCTCCATTACCAGTTGCAAATCTTCCCAAAATATGTTCTTATTGTATTTGTTATCATCTTCATTTGGTCCATAAACTTCACTTTCATGTGGTGTTTTTTTCTATTTCCAAAGTCATGATTCTTTCTGTTCTGCATTTCCGTTCCTTTACATCTTTTACTTTCTCCTCTACCAATACTATTCCCTCGCGAAGGCAGGCTTTGTCTAATTTTAATAATATTTAATTCACAATAATTTCTCGCGAATTTCTGTGATGTTATTTTACATTTACGAAATAGGAAAGAGTCAAATATTTTACATTTACGAAATATGACAGAGTCAACTAGGGTCGGGCCATATTTTCACTAAAATTTTAAAGGTGTCGATATAATTTTCAGGAATATAATTTGTAAAAAAAATATTGTCGTTCCTCAAAGGTTTTTAATACATATATAATATCGCGACCTGCTTCGACCACAATAGGTCATTCTCAAGCTAAAAACACAATGCAGTAATTAGCGACTTGTAAAACAATTAATTAATAACCTCATGCTACTTTTTGAGTCAGTAAAATCAACAACACAACTAACCGGTATCACCAGGACGAGGAATTGGCCTGTTGGGCATAATTTTAAATAGGGGATTGGAGGTTAAATTGTGATATATATTTCAAGGCTTTCGGAAATATCCAGTTTCATACCTTTGGGGTATCTGTGAAGGATGATAGGGTTATCAGGATTGGATTAATAACTGCAGGTAGCAACATGGCTGGCGAAGCTAGATTCATCAGTGGCGTATTGGATGCTGCCAATGTGATCCTTGTACCGTGTGTTCAAAGAACGTCCAGTCTGCCCAATTTACTCCGCTCTACACCTGCAGACCAGGAGATATACCCCACGGGTCAAGCCTATCGTTGTTCATCACCAGCATGCTGTGTAGAGTCCTAAAAGGACGAAAGATGATCTTGGCGTCCTCATGAATTATTCTAAGGTTTGCCTTCTACTCCTCTACTATTACAGAGGGATATTTGGGAGATTTTGAAATCACAAAGTAGAGACGCCCAATAAGATATCATATGCAAATGTTGAAAATTCTTCTAAAAATATTGTAGAAAATGCAGCAACGAAATTGATGTTGTAAATAATGCATTTTATATTTATGTTAATGTTGAAACGGCTTACTGAAGTGTAAGAGTAGGTTATTGAAAAACTTGCAGGAGTTGATGGCAAAACGAGTGAAATACTTACGTGTGAATGAGTAATAGTTGTGTGGTTGCATATGCATTCTTAGGTACTTCGTTTTTGGCAGATGATTGGAATAAGGCTGTTGTGTACAGGAAAGTTTGATTGCAAGAATTATAATGCTATAAGCCTTCTCACCATACCAGGAAAAATGTTTGAAAAGTACACATTATAAAGGATAAGATTTAGAATATACAATGTGTTTTATGCATGGCAAATGATGTATAGATCAAATGTTTAGTGTGTGTCAGGGAATGAAAAAATAGATGAAAGTAAGAAAGAAGTTATACTATGCGTCTAAGGAAACCCTATGGCTATGGGCATATGCTGCTTCTTTTGAAAGTCTCAATAGAGCCTAGTAAAAGCAATTCAAGCTATTTACTTGGGAAGAAATCCATTTATTAGGATAAAAAAATATGAGTGTAACTTGTGAAATAAAACAGGGCGTTTGACAAAGATATGTCATGTCCCCTTGGCTGTGCTGATACTAGAGTGAATGTTTTAACGTATGCTTATGACACGATAATGATATTAAGTGAACATGGTGATGGATTACAGTCAGCGTTAGCTGGGTTGTCACAAGCATAGAATGGATGGATCTTAAACTTAACTAGTGAAGTTTTGGTTTTGGAGAGTGAGACAGTGAGAACTGAATGCGCAATTCGAATAAAAGGTAAACTGCTAGAACAATTGGGCAAATTTCCATACCTAGGTAGCACTTTATCAAAAGGAATTGATTTGTAGGCTGAGAAATGGGATTTACGAAAGAGGCAAAGTGTCTATGTATAATAGCATTTTGTTTCTTGCACTTTGTATGTGTGACATTAACGTAGGATCCAACTGGAACCAGAGAAGAAAAAGATTCATGCCATCGGTATGGACTATCTTAGAACTATGTACAGCAAAATTGATTTATATGGATAGAAATCCATGAATGTTTTGTGAACTATGCTGTGAGGAATAGTGTAACTGATAATGGTGTATAGCGCAGTTTTGGGCATGCGAAAGGAAGGAATGAGTGATAAAAGAGTTACAAAATAGATATATGTGGATGGTGTGGAAGGTGGGAGACGTGCAGGTAGGCCTAGGAAAATATCGTTAGATGACTTTAGTAAGTAATTCTGGAAAGTCGAAAAGTAAAAAGTAGAAGCAACATAAGGGCTTATATAATGAGGAACATGTAATTAGTAGAGGCTAAATTGCCAAGATAGGGAGGGCTTATTGCAGGTTGTGCCCACCCAGAAAGGGATTCGAGAGGGCTTGTAGTTTAAGTATATTTTATAAATTGTATAACTGTATAAGTTGCGTACACACCAAGTTACAACACATCATTTATAAGTGACCACGAGAATATGCACCTTCATTTCTGTTGGTTTCAAGATCAATTAAAAATTAAAGCAGGTGTTTAGTATTTTAATGTTTTGTTTAGGTGACTCTAAAACCTCATACGTTTGTTTAGATTGATTCAATACTATCGTAGATATATAAAATCTTATATTTTTTTGTTTAGATAGGAAGATTTGGCGAGGTTTTAATTAGTAAATAATTGTTCGAATATAAAGGTTGGAGGGCAATATAAAACGGAGCGCGACCATCCGTCTTGTCGAATGACTGGCGGCATCTTTAAAACGACAAAAAGATAAAAGGGTTAAATAAGAGGGGGATTAACAATCCTCAGTTGAGTAGTAGTGTCGAAAATTCGCGGCTCTCATAGTGATGTTGAGTGGAGCATGAAACGTTCGTTCATTTAGATTATATTCGAAGAATATTACTCCAAAGCTTTAATCTTATCCTTTCTTCGGGTGATGCTTTAATTTATTCTTAATATTCCTTCTGAAAATAATGCGAATATTTTGTTTTGATTCTGAGGGAGGAACTGAATTTTAATTTTGATGTTAATTGAAAAACGGCAAATTGATGCTAAATTTTCGCCTAGAATTAATAAGCCTTTCTCTCGGTCGGTAAAAATTAAGTCTTTTCCACCGTTTCCTTTAGTAAAGATTTTCGTTTTCCGACATGCAAAAAATCTTGCGTCAGGACTATATGTTTCCTACAAATTTACTCTATAGCTACGGATTAACTAAACTATCGGGTTAACCTAAATCGTGTAGGTCTATTTTCCATAAGTATACAGTAAAGTTATAAAACACATTTTGATATTTTACCAAATTGAAAGTACAGCAAATTTGATCTTGAATTATATTTATAGTTAGTGTATTTTCTATACCATTCACACAATGCAGTTGTATCCGGGCTGTTTAAGAAATGTTTCAAACTTGTGGTTAAAGAAATTTAACTTGTTAAAAAACTATTACGTTAATTGATGCTGGTTCCTTTTGAAATTAATAACAATAGCGAGAACGAGCTTAATGGTCTCTACGAATTTTTACTATTACGACTTAATACGGATACAGATTAACATTTGTGATTTTCCTTTTATGAACGTGTTGAGTTATATGTTTGAGGGAAGGAAACAAAAATAACTTATAATAGTTACACAATGATATTACATACACACAAACTAGTGAAATGTATGAACACTAGAAAGTATTCAGTAGTTAGATGCCAATTATGCCTTTCAAAATATAAAGGCTACTTGTAAGATCATACAAAATTTACGCAGTTGGTATATACTGCAAATTGCGCGTGTCCCACTTACGAAGGGGATCTTTGTTATTATAGTAATGATAAATACAGCGTAGGATTAAACATTAAACTATTTAATCGTTGATCGATTATTTTATTAATTGATATTGTCGAATATTTGATTACCCGATTTCGATTAATCTATATAATCGATTATTTTACAATAATCGATTATGAAATTTCATAATAGCTCAGGGCTGTTGTCTAGAGGTGCACTTTTTCCAAAACTTGTTGAACTGTTCCACTCAGCTGTAAAGTTTCTTACAAATATTAATTCGCTTCTGAACGATGAATGTACGAGAAATTAGAATCATATTTTCTACTTGGCAGACATATGTGCAAAATTTAATGACGTCCAAATAAAAGGTAAAGATATCACGATTATTCAAGTTCTGTTATTTATTCCAGGCATCCAAGTTATATTACACTTGTTTAAATCTTAATTGTTATGAAGAGATTTTAAGCACTTTTCGAATCTACGAAAATAGGACGTAAAAGATGAAGACTTGGATATATGCACAAAATATATATTATTTTAAATTGCGCTTGATGATTTTGGGAATATGTACATTCCAGATTGGGTTATCGCGCCAGTTTTTGGAGATATTGAAATTATCAAATGTAACTTACAAGATAAACTTATTGAATTGGCCTCTGAAAAAAATTTGTATTCTTTGACTAGCACAGAGCTACATGACAATCTATAATTAGCTCTTTTCTTTTCACATGCCTTGATACTGTCCCTTGCAACGGTGGACGAAACGTCGACAAAAACAAAAGCTAACACACGGTTATCTCCCGGAAAACCTGAAGATAAATATAAATGTTGTACAAAAATATCCAAAACTTTCTGAATTGATACATCCCTTTGTGCTTACATATCGAATGTCGTGCATGGTAGCTAGTTTCAGCCATGTTCATTCCATTTTCACAAAACAGAGAAATAAACTATATATAGAATTCAGCGGCGATTTAAGACTAAAACTTACTAATCTTGAACTTAACATTGTTAATATTGCCACGAATCACGAAGCCACCTTTACATTGATAATGTTTGTTAATCTTACTAACTTAATAAAGTTCTTGGTTTCAGCATACAAATGTCAAAATTCGTGTTTATGAGTAAGAATTACTTTGTTATTTTCAAAAAAAATTAATTTATTGCAGAATCTGATTAAATGCATCTTCGCATTAATGATCATTCGTATGATAAGATTGGTGAGTTTTGTCCTCTTTACTTTTGTCCCTTTGGTAATCGTTTGAACGTTTTGGAAAATCTGGAAATTTTTAAGGAAAATATGTCAAATCCAGATAGTTTAAATAAACATCGTGTACTCGAAGTTTCATCTTTAATGTCTTCCGTGATAAATATATTACATTTTAATTGTTCCACTGGTAATGATAACCG
>JAWQRN010000415.1:0-30058 GCA_033557685.1 Sperchopsis tessellata
GGGAGAATACTGTTTTGATGTCAAATTTTCTTAGAATACGGGCAATTTTGTCCGTCGAATCCTTGACGAATGGTAGAAATGTCTTATTCCCATTCTAAATATTATTGTGAGTTTCATCCTTACAATATTGGTATTTAAATCAGGAGCTTTGACAAATATTTTTGAAATTTGTTGGGTAAATAATAAAAAATTAACAATTCCTTGAACATTTTTAAGGCCTAGTAATTTGAACCATTTCTACTTTTTTGAGTTCTTTCTATAGGTATCCTTAGTTTTTTTTCTGGTATCATGCAAATGGATCTCTTATTGTCTGGTAGAAATGTTACATTCATACACTAACAGAATATGCTAGAGGCTGTACACACCAACCACTAAGTATTTTCAGCTTACAAAAAATAGGTTTGCAATGTGCTAAATAACCCTCAGTTACAATCATATTAAATTATCTTTTCTGAAGCACGAGAATTTTCTTCTTATGAGCTGATTTTTCCCAGATAATCTCACCATATATCTGACTGACTGACAAAATAGGTCATACGCAGCCTACTGCCTAAGCATAGATTGCAGATACTATTCCTGCACTGGTCTTTTCAATGTGCATTTGCCAGTTAAGTCCGCTATTGAAATAGAATCCTAGAAATATTGCATTTATACATTTGTTCTTTGTTACTTGTAGCTACGGTACTGTTGTTTTATTGGAAGTTCAAATTTCCACGCCATAGGTCATGACTGGCAGACGACATTGATTGAAGGCCGTTCTTTTTAAGCTGATTAGGACATTGGTTTTGAATGTGTCACGCAGCTTACCAAATGCTGCCCATCACAGGGTTGTTCTTACCAGTTCTGGTGTTTCATGGTCCCATGCTTATTTTAATTTTGTGGCCAAAATAGATATATTTATGGGCTATGTCAATCTTTATCTCTTCTTCTTCTTTTGTGGTAGGAAGTAGTCCTATGGGTTCTGTCATCTTTCCTCTTGTGATACCGAAGTCCAGCATTTGTGCTTTCGTGATATAAATTTCGTCGGCTCTAATTAGCTCATTAGTGACGAGATTGATGATTAGTTTGGACTACGATAAGATAATTCAAATTGAGGGACCCAAGATAGAGCCCAGGAGTACATCATGATTAATGTTTATTGGGTTTGATGTACCTAAGTTAGTATCCACCACCTGTTCACGCCCCTGAAGATAGCTTCATAGAAAGGTCAATGTAACACCCATAAAACCTTTGTATTTAAGCTTTGTTAAGAAAGTCCCGCGGTTTATGTAGTCAAAGATCTTGGTAAGATCCATGAAAGTAGCCATTGTTTGCCATTTTCTAAATCCTCAAATGTCTGATCGAGCAAATATTACGCCACTATCACTATAGAAAACCTGGGTCTAAAGCCATACTGTCCTGAAGACAATAGGCTATACTTCTGTAATAATTTATTCGTTCTATATGTGATAAATTTTTCATAGATTTTTGTTAGCACTGGCAGCACAGAGATATGTTAGTAGTTATTAAGTATAGTTGGATTTGCCTTTTTATATATTGGTATTATCGTAGCAAGCTTCAAGACCCCAAAGAACACACTCTTTTAGATTTAGTTGTATGTAGTTTAGAGACTATTTTGATTATTTCTTTTGGACAAGTGAGAAAAAGATGAGGCATGGATTCGTATTAGATAATAATACCTGTAAAATATTTATGCATTGCATTTGGTTCTAATTTGTATATACTTTTTGCAGAACTTGCCCAATTTCTATTGATTCTTATATTGCTTTGATGACACTAACACTTCCAGTTGATCAAATCATTTGAAAACATTCTTCCGAACTCTTTTCAGTTTTGTTGTGTTATGTTTCCCAAGAAATGTTTCTTATTTTTTCTCTAAAACAATGAACATTAACATGATATATGTTCTTAACGTTAACCCATGCAAACCATTCAAAATTTAAATTGGAATGGCAAACTAAGTATGGAATAATAATGGATAGTATTTATCAAATTTTGGCACCTGGAAAAATATATGGTTTGGAATTTATAAATTACTCTTTATCTAAGTTTTTTTTTTAATCCTGCATACATAATTTTAATTTATGATGTTAATGTAAATATAATCGTATGTAATGTGCTGTGTATCCTTCCTCCATACACAGTGGTGTTTAAGTTGAACAGGTAAATAAATGTCTAATGTTTTACTGCTATAGTCCGGCAAAATTTTTATCAAAAAAACATTTATAGTTGCTTTCTAGTATAGTGTTGAATACCATATCTGTTGTAATGGACGCTATGCTTTCTGGATGGCTGAGGATTACATTTTGACTCAATTACAGGGCATTATTGTATTTGATTCAAGTTATAGAAGAAAATAATGAAACCTAAGTAGATGTTTGAGCTGTACTTTTGTACTGATTGTGTCTAGATTCAAAAATGTTAAAGCACAAAAAAGTGAAATGATGGATGAGTATGACATTTGAAAGTACTCATGAAGATGTTGATCCAAGAATTGGCATTCTTCCATCAAAACTAATATTGATGCATATTCAATCTAAAGAATGTGTAGAAGTTCATGTTCAATAATTGAAATGAAAGAAGGTTTTTGATACAAACAGTTATTTCAGTTTCTGCATCTGTTTTTTGGTTTCCTTCAACTATTTTTTAGCGATTAATTGCTAATTTATAGAACTTGTATTCTGCACGTATAAATAATCCTCTAATATGACAATGGATGAAATCAATATAAGTAAGGCTTATGCTGGGTGTGAGAAATATCCTATTACAAGAAAATTTCATGTCAATGATAATGGGCCTCTTATTTAACTTTTAAAAGTGATATTTCAGTTTCATGGTAAGATATCCTAATAATGATCAAGCTGAATTTTTGTGTTACATCACCACATGGAAAATATTAACATGATCTTTCTGACTATGAACTTTGAGATATAGATGTGTATTATATCAATAATATAGAAAAAATACAAGAAAAATTCCTTCAATAACTTCATGCACAAATGGGTTAACTTGTTCTACATTATATTTAATTTTATTATTTGACCCTTGTGATCTATGACGTCTTCAATGCAAGTACAGGAGGGTAAATTAATAAAGGTATTGGCTATGCAACTCTCACTGTGTTCTCTTATTACATCTTTTGTAATATAGCCCATTTGTAAGCATGATTTCCAAGGTCAAATTTATCATTTTTGTCGACTAAAACATTGATGTCTGTAATAATTAAAATATGTTTATACTTAAGACTTTCTTGAGATGTATATCAAAAATCTCAATGAATGTAGTTAGGTTCCCATCCAGATTATGATATACCGATATGAGCAATGTTACTTGATCTTCCTGCACACATTTCAGAGGTTTTGATCATACATAATTTTTATAATTATAAAGCTTATCTATTGTTATACTATCTTTAACTAATATTAAAATGGCATCATGACGTGAACAAACACTACAATAACATCAAATTAAGTTGAAACCTTGAATTTCGTACAAGTTCACTTCTTCTTTTGATCCCCAGTCTTCTGAAATTCACAACACCAATATTATCTTGAGTATGCATGATTTCCACAATTTTGATTCTCATTGATTGCATATTTAAATGAAAGGAGTATTTAATTGACTTCGTTTATTGTCTTACAATTTATCTCTGTTGTTTTAATGATATGGTAGTCTTCAAAGTTAAGTTCATTTCGATATCTATTTTTCACATATTGAATGTTAGCCCATAAGTTAGATCAAGGATGGTCGTTTTATTTATTAATTTCTATTCACAAAACTATGCTTTTTAACTTTGTATCTGTAATGCATCCTGTTCCAATCATTGTTCTTTGTTTTACAGAATTTTCTATTCAGCTATGGATGATATTTACAACAAAGAACAAAACCCAAATTGATTTAAAGTATAATGAATCAAATATATCAAAATACGCTGTTTCAAATTAAAGTAAATAAAAACATGATCACAAACAAGATCAAAATAGAATGAGAGGTCAGGCAGGGAAGTAGTATATTACCCAAGTTATTCACCCTATGTTGGTGAACACTTTTTTAAATCTAACATAGAAAGGCAAAAGAATAAACATAGTTGGAAAACATCTAAATCATTTACATTTACGCAATGTCATTCTGATTAGTTCAGGCTACCAAGAACTTACAAATATGTTAGAAGAACTTAATATACTCTTAAAAGTGGTAGGTCTAAAAATGAACATACAAAAGACCAAAATCATGAGCTTGGAGGTTCGGCAATTCCAAGTGCAACCATAAGACGATAGAACCTTGTGTGTACCTTGGTTATAAGATTAAACTTGGCAAAACAAACCAAACTGCAGAAATCCTATGTAGAATCGGTCAGAGCTGCGCTGAATTTAGTAGACTTTGAAACATCCTAAAAAATCAGAATCTTCCTAACGGACTTAATCGAAGAATATATGATATTTATATACTACCTCTGACAATATTTGGACTCGAAACTGTTACTTGAACTGGCAGAATTTAAATTAGATTAAGAACTTGTCAAAGAGTACTGGAATGGGGGAATGAGTCTGAGAGAACGATGTGAAGGAGATTGCAGGAAAGAAATGGTATTAGGTTGCGAAAGACAAAAACTGGATGGCACACTTTAAAGGATCCATATGTTCAGAAGTGTACAACTACAGTATAAGGAAGAAGGGTGTGATAAAATTGTGGAATTCCATTTTCCAGACAATTTTGAATGAATTTATTCCAAAATAGTATTAAGTATTTCTATGTATTTCCGCGTCTCTAAAGGTATTTACTGTAGCTTCTGACTCACATGATTGGTCATTAGAAAATGGGGAGACCATATTTCTCTGCAAAAAAACAAACCGTAGATGAAATTATATTTACTTTTTCTCAATATATTGCTGGAATATTTTGAACCATAGTTTTACATAAATGTTGTATTTGTAGCTCTTTGAAACTCTCTATAGGACAGTAGTAGATTACCAGTAATGCCATATGATTATGTTATTACATAAAACTATAGCAGTGATAAGACCTGTATATGAACACAGAGAATACTTAATTTCTTTCTTTTAAGGCTTCAACAGATGTGTGTACTGTTAGAGCAGTGTGTTGAAAGTATTTGTATGAACAGCAGTCATATTAGAGAAGATCCAATTGATTTTACCATGCACAATACAAGATTAGAATGCAGACAATTGGTTCAAGCATGCCAAAATGCAAACAAAATTGCACAAGCCATAAACCAGGATACTACACATCAAACAATCACACACAAGGTAATATTCATTTTCGTGGTAGTCCTGTTAATTTGTACATATTTTGTATAAGAAACATTTTTAGTATCCTTACCTTATTTGCATAGAAATATTTCAACTTTTACGTACATACAGACATTTAATTTTAAAATCATTCAAGATGATGTTCATTTATTATTATTTTAAATGGGCAGAATAAACCTGAAGAGTTTCAAATAACTTTATATTTGACAACGTTTGAAATATTACAATTATAAATTATTTAAAATGATGATTGTGCTTTCCCACATAAGAATTTCCAAAAGTGACCTTTATATATATATATATATATATGTTGGTACGGATTCTTTCGTGGGTGTAGTATGAAGAAGATGATTTTCGAGTTTTATCCCAAGTATGTGCTTCTTCTTTCGCAGAAGAATGAGCTTTTTGATAAGCTTTCGGCCGATAACCTTCAGCCATCATCTGATCGGTTAATAAGTGACATAGCGAGCAAATTACTGAAATTGGTCAAGTGATGGATTTATTTATTCTCTGCTACTTTACACTGCATGGTGATTAGTGAGTTAGGTGTAAGAGTGCGTTGTGATTGGCACATTCGGTATTTGGGAGCGTGTCCTATTGGCTTCATGCATTTTTACGGCTGAAATTCGGTTTACCAATGACTGGCTTCCATGTGGAAGGTAAACGCAAACCATCATCTTGTTTGTTGTAACAATGTAGTCTCTTCTCTATATCTACAGCTTCGTGTAAAGTTCAGTGTTAGTATATTTCTCTTGAAATTGTATTTGTGTCCTGCAAGGTTATTCTGTGCCTGGTATTCATGGTGTGTTGAGCTAGGGGAGATGATACTTCTAATCTCTTTATTGCCAGTTCGTGTTCCTTCTCACACGTTGAGATACGACGGTTTGTTTATCCAATGTATCCAATGTTTATCCACTTCATACTTGATCTTCTAGAGATATTGTGTCCTTCGGGGTTCTAAGAAGGTTTCAATTTTCGTATTTGTGCAGAATGTAGTTTTTATGTTAAATCCCCGTAGGATGTTCGAAGCTTTATCCGTAGTTCTTTTAAGAGAACTGCTGCGGAAGGTTTTTCTTCTTCTCTCTCAATTTGGCGATCTTTATTAATGGCTCACTATATGTTTCTTTTTTTGAGCAAAAATATTTTCTTCAGGGTTTCCATTTCTTCGTTGAGATGTTCTGCGTAGTGTTCAGTACCGATTGTAGTTGAGCTGGGTGGTGGTGCGATTTTGCATTTAGGTACCGGTTTGTATGTGTTGGTTTTCTATACATTGTGTGGCCAGTGTTCCATCCTATTTCTTGGTTAAGAGCACGTCAAGGAATGGTAGTCAGTTGTTTTCTTTGATTTCCATGGTGAATTTGATTTTTCTATGCTGCGAGTTGAGTTTAAGAAAATAGTGTAGTTCTTCAATTCCATGTGGCTATACCAATAGTGTGTCGTCCACGTATCTGAGCCACAGTGACGTATGTTCATTTTGTGTAGTAAGTTGATAGTTTCCTTTACCGGAATATTTATGAAAAGCTCACTAGCAGGTCCATAGGCTTCAATTTTAAGGATTGGATGACCTCGAGGAAATGTTGGGAATTTCTTACGAAAGATTTGTTTTCGGCATGTGGCTGGAGTTGAGATGCTAGAAACCGGGCTAAGTTCTGTAGTGGGGATCTAATAGAGCTCTTTATCGGTCTTGTGTATGTATGTTGGCCTTGTGGATCTTTGGTAGACCGTATAGTTTTGGGCATTTGGAAGACTTCTTTATGGGAATAATTTGTTTCTGGATTTTATCCGGGATTGGTGATGCTTTTATTTTGTTCCTTACTGTTTTTTCCAGGTAGGTAGTTTGGTCAGATTATATGGGCTTGTATGATTGTTTGCTTAAGATGTCCATCTTCTTATGGTAGTTTTCCATATTCATCACAACCGTTGCATTTCCTTTACCAGCAGGTAGTACTATAACATCCGGATTTTCCTTCAGCTTCCTAAGATCAGCTTTTGAGAGGTTCTGTTTCAATGGCTTAGATGAAAGAAGTGTTTGGCATTTTTAATCCTGATATCTTATCAGTGGACTCTGAGATGACGATATTTTGTGTTTTGAACAGTCATCATTCAAAGATACCACTGCCGAAAACTCATTTAGGTAATGTATTGGGTGAATTGAATAAACACTAGTTCTCCTATCTTTTGGTGTAAAGTTCGACTGAGCTCTATTTTAGCACATACAGTCAAGTTGCACCGATGACCGACAGACTATTCCGGAATGATAAAAAAAGAAAGGAATTATTAGTCAATAACTTAGACATATGAGGTAACAGTGGACGGCATTTCGTGTTTCTTCAACCAGAGATATCACTGTCGAAACCTCACTTAGGAAATGTACATGGTAAATAAATAAGATAAATATTATTATTTAATTGTATTTTTTTATTTTGTTTGCTTTATATTTTTTTTGTAAATTCAGTGGCATAAGTTAACTAAATTATTCAAAGGAAAGAATGTTTGATACTTTTTAATGTTAAAATTATTCATATGAATGCATAATGAAAATATGTTGTTACTAAAATGTAACATAAATAGAATTCAAAGAAAACTTTGAAATAAGAGATTTTTCGTGAAATAGTTGGTGTGGATTATGTGTATGAAGTATGTCACTGGAGCTTCCTGTACAAGGAAATTGCACTATAACTATAAAATAACCCTATATTATTCAAACTATGTAGGATGTTCTATTTAATCTTTTCACTGTGGGAACCATATACATCCGCAATACCAAAATATAATAATACTCGGAGATTTTTATATTTATTTTTAGTAATGTTCTGTTTCGTGGGGTTTACAAGATATTTATAGCCTAAAATTTGTAACACACATGTAAAATTTTAATGCCATTTTGTGTTTTTTATAGAATGGAGTTAGGTAAATAAATACCTGAAATGAAAATGTATGCTATTTCCGGTTTTACCGACTAATATGTCAAAAGTGATGATTAATGCGTTAATTTCCAAATTACATTTTACAAATTAATATATATACAAATTAAGAAGTACATGAAACCTGCATCAACCAGTATGCCAATTCTTTTGTCCATTATTCATTGATTATATGTAAACAGAAAAAAACTTTAAAAATTAAAATTTGGAAGTTTTTATTTTGTTTTAGAAAGGATATACAAAACTGACAAAAATAAAACTAACATTGTTAGATTATATGGCTTAGTTGTCCTACTAATCCATCTACTAGAAAATTATATAAAATAAACTGTTTAGTTGCAGGATGTACCTTATTTGCAGAATGCCGTATAGAAATTTAACTTTGTACTAAAAATTGTATTAATTAATTTTAATTAGAATCTTGAAAACTTTGTAGCATTACTTTGCAAGTGCATTATTTTGTTTTTGATAGTGCCAACTAATGCATTAAAAAATGCTAAATAATAAAATATTTCAAGAGGTAGATATAGAACATTATTTACAAACGTTAAAGAATTTCAAAAGGAGAAATAAGTGTAGTTAAAAACCACAAGGTGTTCTATTTAAAAAAGTGAGTTATGTAATACTAAACTGTACTATATTGACACCACTAAAACGAACACCTGTATGATAAACAAATTTCTGTATGTGCCAAAAAGAAAAGACTTATTATTTAAACGGAACGTGAAAATTATTTCTTAATCTTTCACAATAAAAAATAAATTGATGCCTAAAACTATTCCTGCATGTGTAATTTCTTTTAAAAATTGTAAATATCTTGGAAAAAGTTAAGTTTAGGTGTAAGGAATGTTATATGTATTTGATGTTAATTTTATTAAAATTTTGAAATTGGGAAATATGCAGGATGTTCAATTTAACATAACACAGTTGAACTTTGTTCCGCCTTTATGGAATATTTTATACAGTTGAAAATATTTTAGCTTTTACACCTCTAAAAACTACAATACTTTTGTATGTAAAGTTTATGTATTATCGAAGAAGTTCAAACAAAAGGAACACGTAGTTGATAGATTATTACCTGATTTTTATAGTTCAATTAATGTACACACATTTTAAATTAAAATTCATTCTAGCAAGTGGAGTTGTTGAAATCTGTGGTGGAAATATTAGCTAATGCATCACTATCATTTCCGAGATTCTTTTTCCAAATTCTACAATCTACAAGTGTTAAGCTGGCTATATCTCCTCAGCCTAGAGTGCTGGGAGAATTTATTAGTGTTCAATCAGGTTCTCAACTTGCTGTAAAAGTTGAAGGAGTTATTCAACATGGCCAAAAACCAGGATTATTCAGAAAAGTTGATGGAGTAATTGTTTCTGTCACATCTCAATTACAAACAAACAATAAATGCAAGGACATAGATATGAAGGTACATATATTTTCTATTTTTCCTTGTTTAAATTCAAATAATATTGTCAATTACTATGTTTATCTCATAAGTTGAATCAGTTGAGTTCGACTAGATTTGAATATCTTGTAATTACTCTGTTTATGTTCTGGGCCTTTTTACATTAGGATAAATTTGCTATTTGTAGTTGCAGTAGATATACTTTTTGGAAAAAATAAATTTTTTTTCTTATAGGTATCGTTAATGATGTATTTATTTAAAGTATCATTTTTTCAGAATGTTGACATTAACTCCGTTCTCACACAAACTGTCAATCCTCACAAAGATTTTTTCATGGCTCAATTTTTGCTGGCATTTCCAAGAGGAGGACAGTATCTTCTTGCCATAGAAGCATCTATTGTAGATGAACATAGTAATGTGTGGAAAACAGGTCCTAGATCGACATTAACAGTGAAAGTTCCAGAAGAAGTGAAATTAACGCCAATATCAATGCCGGGTATGGTTGGCAATGCAAATGTGTAAGTTAAAAGTAATTGTTGTGTTTTTTTAGTGCTTAAAATAAATATATACATTTTTGTTTTTATTTTGTTTGTACTAAATTACCACGTTTGAGACTACCCCCACCTTTTATTTATTGTTTAAATATCACTAACTTTGTACTGTAACTTGGTTGAAATTGGTTTTTTTTCGTGTGGCAAAGAATTATTTTATGTACGAGTTATTAGAAGAAACTCGTAAAATTATTTGTCAAGTATCAAACATTGTTATTAATTTAAAGAAAACGTGGACAAGGTGTACATTTATGAAAATTATAAGTAAGTTTTGAGGCCCCTGCTTTAGATTATCAAAAATAACATAAGAATAATTGTGTTACCCAGGGAATTTGAATACAGGTAATAAAAGTTGCTTGTATTATAATTTGAAATACATTTCATTCTCTCATCATTGGTGTATTTTTTTTTTAAATAATGTAAAAGCAATATTTTTTTTGCCTATAATTGTTTCAGATGTAGATGATGTAATTAACAAACTTAAAAACAAGAAGTCAACAGGTTCGACTTATCTCTACGCAAATTATAAAAATGCTGCTTGTCCTTATACACAAGCAGCATTTTTATTATTGTTTTAATTAATCCTTTTGTTCCAAAGACCGTGTTTATACAGTTTCAACTTTCCGTATCAAAGTAGTAAAGACCGTGTTTTTTCGATGAGCTGTAAATCATGAGCTAACACTAAACGGACATGTTTAATGAACTAAATATAAATGGTGCCCAAGATTGTCCGTCAAGGGTATTTTGGTTATTTTACTAGCTACAAAGATGGTTAAATGAGGAAAGTTTTTCAGAATGTTAAGGCAATGTCAAATATCAGACTAGATTTTCTCTAGCTTCGTTTCTTTCAGAGATATTTGCAAAAAACTGATAATTTACATTTTCGTGATTCGCTTATACTATGTTTATTTTAGAAATTTTTTTATTCTCAATACACTATTTTGTGATTAATATAATGGTATTGTGAATTTATTTTTTAAATCATTGATTTCAAGGTACGCCCATTTACTTTTGATTTTCTTATAGGCCATTTTTAATTTTACTCCAAACAAATGTAATTTTTTTTTTCAGCCCTACAATGATGTATTAACAATAATTTTATTACATTTTTCCGAATAAAAAACAAGACAACCAATTTTTTATTTAGTTTTTTAATAACCATTTTTCACTTGTTTATTCTCTATGAGCCATCCTTGATTTTATTCTAAATATATACTATTTATTTTTTTATGGTGATGGTAAAAAATACAATTTAACTGTATTTCAAAATCACTGGCTGTCATAAATTCGTTAGTTCAATAATTATTATTGTTACCTGTGGTTTATTCTTTCTTTTTAATGGTCAGTTTGCATTGGTCAGTGTTTTTGTTTCTTTTCATGTATATACCACAATAAAATGGAACATTTTACTTATGAAGAAAGATTCCAAATGTTGGCTTGTTCAATATTATCTCATGAAATTAAGTAGATGCTGAGCTTATGTACTTCAACAAATATCTAGAAAAAAGCCAACCCATAAGTAGAAGTTATACAAGTCTATGTGATAATTTGAAATAATATGGACATTGAAACTACTGTATTTCTCTTAGTAACTGAATATCTAACTACTTCAACATGGCAACTTGCAAATATAACTAGGATCATATACATACAAATATTTAAATTTTTTGAATTTATCATTAAAATCCTTAATTTTGGACGTTGACTTCCACGGCCACAGTACATATCTTCAGGTTTTTTCGGAGTAACCGTGTGTTGGCTTTCTTCTTTCCGAGGTTTTGTCCACCATTGCTGGGGACATTATCAAGACATGTAGCTCTCAAAAGTGCTAGGTATAGTCTGAATAGAAACCACTGATCCGCCGAGTTTTATTGGAGATAGACCCACAGGTATAAAACTCTGGATCAATAGTTTCTATTCAGACGATACCTAGCACTTTTGAGAACTACTTGTCTGGATAATGTCCCCTGCAACAGTGGACGAAATGTTGGCAAGAAGAAAAGCCAACACATGGTTAATTCTCAGAAAACCTGAAGATATTGATCATTATTAACTAAATTGCACTAGCCTACGAAAAAATTTATAAAGTTACATTTTTCAAAAAATAATTTAAGAAATGTGTTTTCTTGATTATTCTTCAAAAAGTGCAATACAATTAATGCTGTATTCATCATTGTAAAGTTGAAATTAAATTACATTTGTCTATAAGAAAATCATGAGGTAAAGTGTTTTACATACATCTCAGTACTTATATATTGTAAAACACACGTTTAATGGGCTAAATATATATTCTGTAATGTGTATAAGAAGACAGAGAGGGAAACCACGTGATTCTAAGTCTCAGCGTGTGTTTAACATTAATATATCAACAAGTACCTCACATGCATGTGTTTTGTTTCATTTGTGTTTATAAAAGTTAATAAACTGAAATAATAAAGCCATTAAATGTTAAACAAATAGTTTGTATTAATTGATTTCTGTAAACGAACTCCATATATTTCGGTACAAATATATTTCCTGTGTGCGAACACCGCACAAATATTTATAGCATGGGAATATCTGTCTATAGCGAAAGGGTTAACAAGTTATTTCAGAAGGGCATTTTTCCCAAATGTCAAGACTGCAGTGGTTATTTTATTGTTTAAGACTGGGTCAAAGCATTGCAATATTTTCTGTTATATCAATGATTATAGAATTTTTAGTTAAAAGAAAATAATTGGTAACATTTTTTAGACAGGTTCGGTATATTAAATGTCCGCCAAATTAGCTTCACTTTAACATTAATGGTGCAATATAGAATTTGATGTATACAATATCTAGGAAAAAGTAAATAATATACATGTAGTAGTCATTTTCTGTTATATACAAAAAGCTTTTGATTTTGTTAATTCGAATAAACTCCTGGGCAAGTTGGGCAGTTACGGGTTTTTTAAAGGGGTAACCCTGCAATGGTTTGAGAATTATTTGCGGGGAAGAAACCAATTAGTTTACCCTTCTACGACCTTCCTTCCTCATCAACCATGCCACCACAACTGATGATGTTCTAAAACTCTTTCCAAGGGTTTAGTTTGCAATTTTCCTCGAATTTTCTCATTTTTTATTCAATTACTCCTTGTCACTGAAGAACTTGTCTTATATACTTCATTTCCACTCTCTGCAATCTACTAAGATCTCTGTTCCTCAGCACCCATATCCCACTACCGTATGCCACATTAAGGACAAATACTGATTTTATCACTGATATTTTCGTGTTTCTATTTACTTATCTAATATTCCAAAAAACCCTTGCTTAATGTATATAACACATATAATCTACGTAAACCATTACCACAATACCCAATTTTAGCCTCACTTGTTTCACATCACTTGATATCACCATTATCTTACTCTTCATTACAGTACATTACAACAATTTAGAGTCACTAATTCTGAACCTACTTTTCTCTCCTCCAGGATAGTCCATAACTTTTCATAGGAACCAGATGAAATGCCTTATCCAGATCTAAGAAACATATGTACATCTCCGTTTGGTCTAAATCTATACTAGCCTTTCCTAAACTCCAACTCACCTTCCTTCGTAGCGTGCTCTTCAATATCCTCACATATAACTTTTTAACGTTGCCCAACAATGTTACACCTCAGTAATTATGGCATTCCTTGCCTACCTCCCTTCTTATATGGGGGCAATTACTCCAACATCCCAGTACTATGGTATTCTTCTGCCCTTCCATGCTCTATTCAATACACCTCATCGGCTCGTTTCCGTCCTTTCGTACCTAACTTTAGTTTCCACAGTGCCATTATGATATCATCCACTATTTTATTACTATGTCTCATTTTCTTCTCCTTCATTCTCTCCATCCCTCTCTACATAATCTACATCTATATTTAACTCCCTCTAATAAATCGCAAAAATGTTCCCTCCATCTCACTATCACCTTTCCCTTTTCAGTCAATATGTCCATATATTTTCCTCTAAGGTTCCACGGAGGACTTTTGCCTTGACATTTCCTTGGCGGTCATTAAGAAGACTCTGGATCTCTCTATAGTTGGCTTTCCATTCTTACTCCAAACTCCTCCACTATTTACTCTTTTTGCTCCTTTAGGTGTTATAATCTCTATAAAGATTTTCCTCTTTAGTGCTTACATATCTCTTTCAAAACTGCTTCTTTCTTTTAATTTCCACCTTAACCTCCTCAAACCACCAAGCTCTGCTTTCTTATTGCCGTGCTTTTAATAGCCCCACAGGCTTTCTTATTGCCATGCTTATAATAACCTCACAGGCATTCCTTGCAACTTTCACTTTGGTCCTCCTGAATAAATCCCACATCCCTTCAATGTGTCTATAAATCTTTCTGAAATCTCCTTATACTAGTGTTCCTCTCAGCTTATAACACTTAATTTTTTTCTATAACTTCTTCTTTCCCTCTTGTAGTAGTATTTTCATTTTCACCTACCTGTGTTAACATCAAATAATCATCTGTTTCCAATTGTGGCCCTCTTTTTACTCTGGCATCTCTTATTCTCCTGAACCGTTGCCTTACTCTTGATGGTTGGTCTCTTGTATACGTATGAATCATTTTATGCTCAAAGAATGTATTGGCTATCATTAAATTATTGACCATACAAAGTTCCAATGGTCTTTTGAAATTATCATGTACTTTATACTTCCTGTACTTCCCTATAATATTTTGCTCGTCTTCACACATTGCACCTACCTTACTGTTTAAAGTCTCCTAAAAGTCCCGATCACTTGTTGTAATTACTTATAAAACTTATCCATCAGTTGGTCCGTGTACTATTATTAAAGTCTTCACATTTTGTATCCCTTTTACCATCATTGTCATAATCCTCTCCGTCACATAGTCCTATTATTTTCTCGTGTCAACCATATGACCTTTTAACTCTTTCTTGGCTGTCTTTTCCTCTGGATGCATCCTTGTCCCTTCTTATTGATTCGGCGAAGGTTGAAATACTTCAGGCCAACTGTACTTTAGTCGAGATTTCATGTTTCTACCTTGGCACTAAAATATTGAATAAGCTGGCAGTTTCTGATAAGGCATTTCGTTGATAGTGATGCTGTTGGAAAAGACGTTTTACAGTTTTGGGGAGTTTTTTCATTGTAATTTTTTGCCAGGTGATGAGTGATACATCTGATGGTCTTTCTTTTAAGTTTTCCCCTAGGAATTTGAAGTACTGAATGAATGTTATATCCAACTATATATCTACTTATTTTATTCAAGCATAATTGCACTATTTTGTATATTGTTTTAGTGTAATGATCAGTTCTCATAGGGTAGTTTGAATAAAGTTTATTCGTATCATATATATTTTACATTAATCTATGACGCATCAGAAAACGGTGTTAGTAGATCGATTTTTTTTCGTATGCACAACAAAGGTGAAAAAAAAATATAGGTACATAAAATACAATGAATGATACTAAGTTCCTGTTTTAAAAAAAAAATAAATTATTTATTTAAAGGGATAGCTTGTTTGCTTGAAATTTCCATAAAAACACATAAATTTGTATAGGGTTTATGACACAACCGTACAGTGGAATAAAAATATCTTAAAGTATGAACATGTAGGAATTTTTAATTTTTAATAGGTATAATTAAAAAGTTATTATTTTTTAAGGGAGAAGTGAACTATTTTCGATTGCAAAAGCATTATTTTGCAAAATTTTACTTTATCGCTTCATTACTAATCGCTTCTCATAAAAAATAACTACACATAACCCTTGTAGCCTTCTTTGCAATTCATCTGCTTTTACATTTTTTCAGCTTTGTTCTAGATAAGAAAAGAAATTGACCTGGCAACAAGAAATTATAGCGCGTGAACAGTTTTTTACAAATACTGATATAAAATATAAACAAAAAACTAAATATGATTAAGTATTTACAAACTAAGGTGATTGTTTTCATCTATGTCATTAATAACCCTTTTGCTACAGAACACATATAATAAATGGAATCTCCATGAGGGACTCGATCATGATATACGCATCTATAAGATCTTCGTACATGAATCATGTCTGTTCTTATATTTATGGTGTTTGTTATAATTCGACTACTTTGTGAGAGACTATAATATACATATCTTATAAAAATAGTGGTGTAAGTCAAAGTGACACAATGACGTGCTGATATTAATCAGCGTAGACTAGTAAATATTTATCACAGTAACATAACCAATAAAATTCAAAAATCTACTCAAGTAGCTGTGCATTGCCTCCTGTAGTAAAATTTGCAAGGTATGTACTGTTACTAATTTTACAAATTTAAATAAAGATATTGTGCATTGGTGGTATTCAATTTGGTCCAATTAGGTAATCCATTTAGCAGTTGTACATTACTGGTAAGTCAGATTTAGTACATAATCCATAAGGTTATTATTGAAATCATAACACAGATCAAATTACTACTTTAAAGTTAGAATTTGAAAGTAAACTAAAGCATATAATAGAGTAAAATGATCTTGCAAGATCAACACTCAACTTTAGCAACATCATGACGAGTTCGTAAAATTCAAAAATAATTCCCTTGATTGTATTAATGAAATAAACTTTATGATTAAGTGTGTCAATCACAAACTGTATAATCAGGAGGCGTTCTTAAGAAGAACCTGTCTGCAATTACATGGTTTGCCTGAAAGCGAAGACGCTGATGAGTTGGTCATGAAATAAATAACATACTCTAGAGAGTCCAGATTTAACTCTAACAAGGAGCATGGTTGACACAGCTCACATACTGGGTCCTATTAACAATAATTTAAAAAATAAATCAAGGCCAGTAATCCTGAAGCCGATGTCCTACACCTACTGCCAAAAGATCTGGGAAACAAAGAAACAACTTAAGGGGTATCAAATTTATAATAACCAATTTTCTAACAAAAAGGAGATTCTAACTATATAAAACGAAAGTACCACTATTTGGTATGAAGAAAATATGGACCCACGACAGACGCATATTCATGGTTTTACTAAATGGAGTGAAAACAGCTATTTCCATGGAAGAAGACTTACAAAAAGCCAAACTGAAGGGCCAGAAAAGAACAAGGCCAGCGTATCCCAGAGGTGTCAAAAGCCAGCAAATCAAGGGTAATACTGCTTCCTCTTTCATATTAATTATATCTCTATTGCATATTATTTAATAGTACTTGGTAGCATATTTTGCATTGTTCTTTGTTTTAATGTTCATGTTTAAACATTTATATTAAGTAAATCAGTTCTGTTGAGTTTTGAATGCATGTATATCATACAGTGATTTGATTTCATTCTGAAAGTATGAATTAATTTTTTTCACAAGGGAGATTATAGAGTACACACATGTCTACTAAGTTAAATGGTTCTTTCCATACTACTTCCTAATCAATTCATAATATTCTTTCCAATTAGTGATTTTTCTTCCTCCCAATCTGTTCAGGATAGGAAATAGTTATTGGTTAAAATGATCGACATTGGGTTTGAGTTATTACGTAAGATTTAGGTTGATGGCTTTGATGATTCTCAGTATGGTGAAGTGGATGAGTACATCATATCTATAATTGGACGTTCCATTGGGCACAATGCGCACAGTTTCTTGTTTCATCGTGATGACTTCCTTAATACTTTTTTAATTTTAAACATGTCAGCTATATTGGTTGGAGAGACATGTTTGAAGCTCACTTTTCCTGACTATCTTGCCTACTTGTCTGAGTATAGTCTTGTCAGGAATGATAGGGAAAGTCACTGCGGTGGCGTAGTCATAGTTAACTAACGGAGTGATCTGAGTTTTGTGTACCAGTCACTGTTTGAATATAGTAGTGGGGCTGAATATCTTTTTGTCGAAGTGGAACACTTGTAACGACCTACGAAAAAGTGTGGTAAATGTGAGTAATATCACATCAAAAATAAACTATATTCTAGACCATTCCAAGTACAGAAATATAACATTTACCACTCTTTCTGATACATATGGCCCTTCTGACGAGGCACTTCAAAGCAAATATAATTAAGCTGTCTGGTAGTTTATTCGAGAGAATATCCATGCTGGTGTGCTTCCATTTTTGCCCTGTTTCACAAGAATCAATTTGCTGAGGGGCTGGTATCTGTTATAGAAGTAAAGTAAAACTTGAAAATTATATAGCAGCCTCTTGTTTGATTCTTTTGCTGAAATATATATTTCAGTTGGAAAAAAGAACGCATACCAGAAAGAATGAAATCATTGTGATTATTGCTCCCTCCAGGAAGTCCTCATAGAGGCAACATTAACTGCATAGCAAGAAATTGAACTGCAGTGAAATATACAAGTTTTAGAAATAAAACTTTGGAGATCGTGCTCTTCATGGATTCAGTGCAGTTGTGCTCTATTACTATTGATGGCTGCTATCTTGCCTCTTTTTATACTTGGACCCAGAGTTAGTATTGTATTCTGCATCTTCATCAGGCTCTTGGCTCTATTCGGTTGGGGAATCTGGAACAAAAGAGCATCAAATTTGATATTGAGGTTGGTGCAGTAGAACTAAAATTATTAAAAATTGTCATATTGAGTGTCTATTGTCCTTGTGGTGGTAAAAAGGTTGTCTTTCTTGCAAATCTTGGAGGGACTATGTAAAAAATACAATAAACTGTGCATATATGGTGACTGAAATTTGATCTGTATGTTATCGATATATGTACTACCAAATATATAGCTATTCTTTAAGCTTAGAACTGGAAACCAGTAATCAGAGGTAAAACTAGAAACACTGCTGTGATTGCGACGCGAATAGAATTTGTCATAAAGAATCAGTTTAAATGCATTAATGCCGAAACTATAAACTCAGCCAACAATTGTGTTTTGCTTGCTTGCAGTTATCTCATCCTGCAGTGCGAGTGGGATATTTTAGATGATACAACTTGGCTTGACATCTACACAGCACAAAATGCTGATGAGAGGCATGTGCTCTCTACTTTTCTATAGTTTCCAATGATAAGAAGGCAGTACAAAAATGGCATAAAGAACTGGATGGCATGTGAAATTAGGATGTTGAACAGAAATAACAACTTTATTAGAAGTATGTAGAATTGGATTCATTACCAGGGAGTACGGCACAAATATTTTTCTATTCTAAAAACTGGTTAGGAATGCAAAGAGTCTAACTAATGAATGAATTATTCTGAGTGCTCAAAATAAGATTGCTGCTACATGGAAGTTAACATGAGACATCACAGGGACAGAAAATCAAAAAAAATTATTTAAAAAATCTGAAGGTGGCAGATGAGGGAAATTTGGAAATGTTGGTTAACATCAATGAGTGGGTGCTAAATATATGCCCTAATAATGCTCAGACCAGGGATTATGTAGACAACATTGCATAATGAGAAACCAGCTTTTTTCTGAATTGGATGTATGTGTCATAAAAACATTGAATAATTCTAGGTATTGATGAGATACCAGTAGTATTTCTCAAATTAATGACTTCTTTGATACTAAACCCTTAAGTCACATCATACATCTGTGTCTTGAAACTGGTACCTTCCTTGAGATATTAAAACTAGCTATCAAACTTAGTTTATAGAAAAGGTGGAGGAAGTATTATCGGAAACTATAGGCCTATTGCACTATTGCCTGCAGTGAGAAAAAGTTTCAAGATAGTTATTGCAGAGCAAATAATCCAATCCCTTGGTAAATACAAGCTTATAAGTGAAAAACCACCTGGTTTATATAGAGGCAAAAGCATGGAGACTGCTATTGCAGATGAACCACATATTGGAATCTATAAATTCTAAGTTTGTGGTGGTGGGAGTGCATCTTGACCGGCATATGGCTTTTGACAGCTTGGACTATGCGATACTAACTGAAAAGTTGGAAACCTTTGGTGTTCGGTAAGTAGTGCTTAAATTAATGCAGAGCTACCTGCAGAATTACAAATAGAGTCTCTAGCATGGGGGTGGTTTGGGTCGACATTGTCCGACTTATTAATATTATATATATATATATATACATATAAAAACAATTGTAAAATACTCAACTGGGTCCAACACAACTCGTTTTACCATACAGGTGGGGCAGGAAGTACTTATCTCTGTACCTGCTAATTTTCTATAAGTCAATGTGGACGGAAATCTGAGATGGAACATCCAAGTGAACTTTTTCATTCTAAGGCTGTTCTTTTTCTTATGTTCTTTGTATCTTCAACAACTTGAAAAGCTTCAAGGTGTCGTTGTCAGCATATTATGAGCATGTACTCTCCCATTTATGTCATAGAGTGCTGTTCTGAGAGAATTCTGCTAGGGCTTTGCGGAGAGTTTCAAACTGTAATAAAAACTATTTGAAGAACATATTTAATTATAATCGTTTAAAATCATGCAAAGCTCTGTTCAGAAAACATAAAATACCTACAATGGTAGAAATTAATATTTTACACAAGGAATGCATATTTACTGTTACAAGAACAAAACCACCACACTTATGACATCAAAATGAGAACAGCTGTCACCTTTCACTCAGTTAGCTTTAATGTATGCTTAGTAGCAGGTACGGTACATCCGTATTTATAATCAGCTCCCAGAAGGGACTCTCTGGCAGAAAATACAGGAGTGCACTAAGCAACTGTCAGGAATTTTTTCTATTTATTGGAGGATTACTTTAATACTTTTGAGAAGATCTTTGGTGAAATACTGAATTACTGAGTGTTTTCTATTCTGTGATAAATTATCATGTCTGTATATGTAAAAGTGTCCATTTTGTTTTATGTGATATGCTAAATTGTTTTTTTTTCCTGTTTTAAATATTAACTTATTTTGTATTTTTTGACTTTAATCTTATTTTAGTTTTTGAAACAATACGTTTATACTAATGTTTGTATGTATATGAAACGTGATATAAATACAGTACTATTCTATTATAATCTATTCTATGTAGCATATGAAATAAAACTTATTAAGTTTATATAATATTATAATCTTATAAAGAGTGTTGGTGGTAATTTAAATAGTACCCGAACATTTGATACATATATTTAGCACACAAGTTGTACAAAACAATATACAAAAACAGTTAATTATACTAATATTTTGTAATTTAGAACTACTAACATTATCAATATGGGGATCATCTTTCACTAATACACTCCCCTTTTTCTTCATTCCCTCTTTATTTATACTACTGTAATATTTTTTTACGAGATCACATATAACAGTTCAACAAGTTTAAAATGCATTTATTTTAAAGTGCTTAGTTTACACAATGATAAATTATATAACTGTATTCTAATGATTATATTTAATGCTATGTGTCTTACTTGGACCATCAATGGGCTGTAAAGGGGTATCGATTTCAACTTCCGTCACTGGCTAGGCTCCCCGCTTTATATGCATGCAAGAATTATCGACTCCACGGGTATATTTGGGACCATTATGGAGCTGTTAGTGGGCCGCAACATCTGACGTGGGCGAGAAACGCCCAGAATATTCTGGATACTCAGTGGCTTAGTTACTTTGCTGTAGTTTCGTAATATTGCTCCCTCCTTAATTCTGTTCGGCTCGAATAGGGGCACCTGCAGACTCATGCTTCAAATATGGTCTCAAGCATCCAAAGGATTGACTTTCCCAAAGCAGTGCATGTTTGTTAATTTTTAGTTTGGTTTTTTAAAGGCGTCGGCTGCAAGCTTACTATTCACAATGTCGTCGCCTCCAGAGTGGACACAGTTCCTCTCGCTGATGGTTCGAGTCAATAGTCACAGGTTTTACCTTTTTCACAGATTAAATAATAGCAGAAATAACAGTCTACATTGTTCTTGATTATGTTTTCTTTTTGGCAATTGATTCACCATAATCTTCGGAATTCTTGAAGATGAATTTAATCATATTTCGGATCACTTCCCAATTCAGTTGGTCGAGTACATACCTAAAGTCTTGGAATGGCTAATTTCTGGCAATCTTGCTGCTGGGTAGTCACTTGCAGTACACGATGACGGGTCCACATACCTCGGTAGATTGGCCGCAGATGACCAGATAATAAATTAATCTGTCTTAATCACTCAACTGCAGAACTTGCTGACCAGATTCGCTTGGGCTATGCAGTTCTTCAAGTCCCTGGAATTGCGTGTGGAACTTCTTCGCAATACTCCAGGAGATCTTTAAATCAGCTGCCTAACAGTGTGCCAGTGACCATTCCTTACTGGCACCAAACAGATCTACCTGTTCTGTCACCACGTTGAAACCTAGTTGATGGCCTTCCTGAAACTTCAGGAATGACGCGAACTCCTCCTCTTCATCCTGGACTTTTAATTTCTCTACCCGATGATGTTCTTATTCTTGGAAGCTGGTGTATGGGGCTAACTGATTGTAGTGTACAACTTTCAGTTTTCCTCTTATTCGTTTTTGATTTGGTATATCATGTCGTTAATATTCTTCACTGCTTGGCGCATACCCCTTTCTGCAGTTATGGATTATACAGAGAGACTAGATCACCTTCCTTGAATCCTCCAGCTTCGGCTCGTACATCATATATCTCCTTCATTATATCGCTTACAAACTGGATGTTGTTTCAAACAAGATTGTGAATATTGTCCATCTTCTTAGGTTATTGACATAATTATTACCTTCATGTTCATCGGGTCGGCCGATGAACAGGGTCGGCTGTCAAAAATCTATTCTCTAGGTAATCTCATATCTCTTCTGAAAATCACTTTAGCTAGAGTTTGACTAGTTGTTTCGTAAACAGCTGATCAGTAGGCCATCAGGAATAGATGGATATACTGTTCCCAATCTCTTTGATGTTCGGAAATAACTTTGGATAGGTATCTGCCCATAGTTTGATTCATTAGCTCCACCAGTCCTTTAGTCTGAGGTTGTAATGGTGTAGTTCGCCTTTTTCTTGGAATAACGGTGATTCAAAGTTTTCTTGATCAGAATGGAGTTCCAGGGGTACCCCAAATCTACTGAAGAACTTTCTAACCAACACTTCCGCAACTGTCGAGGTTTCCTGGTTCAGTAAGACATATGCCTGAACCCATTTACTAAAATTATCCATGGCAACAAATATGTATTTTTTGCCAGTATCAGTCTCTGGGAACGGCCCAGCATTGTTTATAGCAATTCTGTCGAAAGGGCTTCCTACATTATACTTTTTCATTGGAACCTTCTTCTTTCTTACCACCAGACCATTAGTTGCTGCAAAGGTAGTGCATCACTGACACCATTCTTTGACATCTTTCTGACAGTTGATCCAATAGAATTGTTCTCAAACCTTCTCTATTGTTTTTTTTACGCCTAAATGGCCTCCTGAACTCCCATTGTGTAGTTCTTTGAACATTTCGTACCTTTTCTTTTTAGGTAGCACGAACTGTAGGGTCTCTTTATCTTCTTCGTTCTCTAAGGCCCTTTTCAACAATCCATTTACCATCTTCAATGAGTTCACTGTGTCCAGTACGTATTCACGGCTTGGCTCTAGTTGGCTACTTCTTCCCATGCTGGTCGTTGCAAATGTTGCTTCCAGTTCAGAATTGGATGTAGGTCTTGGTCTTCTTCTTGTGCTCTTCTTATTTCGTCGTTTATCCATCCTTCCACCTCGACTGTTGTGCCATTGACTGTCAGCATCTCTGTTCTTTCTTCAAGGCTTTGGCAATGTTTCCACTCCAATGGGCAGCGTCACCTTGACAGTATCAGAGTTGTTATGAATCTTATCTATACCATGTTCGATGGTAAAGTGATATGTTGTCTTGTGACACAGTAGTTCTTTTCAGGCTTTAAAAGGGACTTGCTGAAGTAACCAATCACTGTTTCCTGACCATCTTCTATTTGAGAGTATGGCCCCAATACCAATGTTGCTAGAATCAGTGTTCAAAATGAACAGTCCTTTCATTCAAGGATAACTTAGGATTGGAGTCTGTCCATTCGAATTTTCTCGTTTCTTCCGTCAGCTTATGCAAATTTGCAAATTTTAAAAAGTGAGTATTTTTCTTCACTGTTTAAATGTGCAATTTGAAGATTTTCTTTTATTAAACTTGTATTCCAATTTATAAACTTTTCGTTTTTGTTATCAAAATCCTTATTCATTGGGTAATGAATTAAATGATAATTATGTATTTTGTTATATTCATTTACTCTTTTAATTTTGGAAGATTTACTAATTGAAATACGTACTACTTTTTCTGATAGTTGTGTATATATATTTAAGTTATATTTTTACACAAGATTGTGAAATTCACTATCAGTAAGTCTTTTATAAGAAAATATAACTTTAAATTATGTGAAATATGCGCTGGTAATTTAACTGTGTTTTCTACTCTGGGTTCAATAATTATTTCTTCAATAGTATTGTGTTTATAATTAATGTAATATACTGTAATATTTACTTTCGTATTAATAAAAATAAATTACATTATAGGCTTTACTTCTTTTAGCTAATTTAAGCAATCTAATCCACATACTGTAGGTATTGCTAAATTGTTTATATTATTTTCAATCATATGCTTTTTCAATTTAATAAGTGATCTAAATTATTTCACACGGGTTTATTGTTAGGTTGTACTGAAAACAATGGCTGATTTTAACCGTCAAATTCAATAACACATAATTCTAATGTACATAAAATTTACTTATCAAAGGAATCTGATTCTACATATTTTTGCTAACAAAATTCAAGTTTATATATGCCATTACAATATAACTCTGGTAGATTAGAATCAAAAAATGATTTAAATGCATTTTTTGCTGCTTCTTTATTATTAAAAATTCATTGATCGGGTGTGGATGGTGGATAAAGTAGTTTTAGTGTTCAACTTGTTCATTTTCTTGATGGTCAATTATGTAATTTGAGACCGGACATTGTCGTGAAGCAAGAAGGGTCCTCTTCAGTTACTCATCGGTAGTTCTTTTTTGGTTAGTTTTCGGTGCATAGTTCTTCACTGTACAAATGTTTGGTTCATGCTCGTAATTCCATTTTTTTTCAATTTCATTTCCATTGGATAAAAGTAATGCAGATTATATTCCCGATGTAATAGATACATACAGCCGAGTCCTAACTGTCAATCAAAAAACAAATGAATAAATATTTCTTAGCAGCAACTCTTAAAATGATATAATCTTAGTGTCGCCATTATTTTCAAAATAACCTAATATTATAACCTTGTTTTGTTACCAAATAATATATAAATCTTTCGTTATTTCGACATTTTGCTAAACCTATTACATTTTTTTTGTTTTTTTGAAATATAATACATTATTAAATATTTCTTTACAATTTATTTTTAGTTGATACACAATGAGCTAATTAATATTTATTTATTTAGATTTATTCTAAAATATTAATTCTAGTTGTTTTAAAAGTTCTTTATTTTTATAATTGTAAAATTTGAATAGTTTCGTTGAATATTTCTACCTTTAAGGTCATCATTTCTATGATTTTAGATTTTTTGATTGAACATAAAAGTATTTCATTGTTTGAAAAATTTTAAATTATTTGAATTATGCTGGCGTTGAAATTATACATTTTATTCTTAACATAAATTATATTTTATTTCTAAAACCCTTGGTTTAATATTGGGTTTATAGCCCATATTACAGCTCCTAGAGGTTCATTTAATCTCGGCAAAAGTGCCTTCAACTTTACATCAATGTATAGTTCAGTGTTTATTGCCTAAATCATTTCGTTGCTCTTAATTTACTGCTAAATTTGATAATATAAGCATTGAGTGTCTTGATATTTCGACCAAAATTGATATGGTGTCTGATTATATTCCCATTTGAAAATTATAAAGTTTCTTAGTAATGAATTTTCATCTTGTTGATCGGCAAAGATAGTTTATAAAATAGTATGTAATTTTTGCCAAGTTCTTATGTTTCTGACTCAGAAATTATTTTTGCCCTACCCTTCAATTTTCCTTTAATAATAATCGGTTTAGGAAAGTATCGTTTTGAAAATCATAATATTGATTAATTATGAAGTCAAATGGCTCTGGGAAATTAGCAATGGTTGCTGGTAATCCTTCAAAATCTTGGGCGGTTTGGTTTATTGTTTGTAGTCATGTTACTGACCTCTTGGAGATACACAAGACTTTACATATTTCAAAACTAAAATCATAATGACTACACATATAATTGAATACTTTTCCTATAAAACTTTCCTAAATCTAAAATGATCCTGTTTCTTCTGTTTATCCTAGTCATCTTTATGATTTAGTTGCACATACTTGCTTATTTTCATTTTATTCACCAATCATATCAATTTATACATTTGATATTCCTTAATGTCAAAACTACTTAGAATTTAACAATCAGAAGTATAAACAAATTCTTTAAAGTTCATGTAAATATATAGTTGAGGTTTTTCTTACTTTCTTCAGTTTAATATATTCTTCCAAGAACGCTGGTTGAAGGGCCCTTGTAATATTTAAATTATTAATATCAAAATTATAATCTGTTAAATCACTATTGTGTTCAGGAACATTTTGTAACTGAAATTCAAGTTCAGGTAGGTAAGGAATAGACATATTTTATTTTAAATTTATAATGAATTATATTATAATATTATATTCACTTACATAAATAACATCTGTATTTTAAGTTTTCTTTTATCGATTAAAACATCTGTTAAGCGTAGTGCGAAAGTCATTTGTAGATCACTATTAAATGAAATGTGATGTAGATGCACATAAGTTGTTTGTTGTTTCGTTGCTTGTCATGCATAGTTATCTTAAAGATTGTTATGTCCTATTTATTATTTATAGAAATATTTTCTTAACATGATACACTTTTATTAATTTGTATTTTTTGTTTATTATTTGTTGAAATACTTTCATAATTTGATGCACTTTATTTTATATTAATTTCTCTTTATAATTTTTTTATTATTCGTCTTTTTATTATTTATTACGTAATATTATTTATAGTATTTGTTTCTTCTTAGAAATTTGATTTTTGTATTTTCTTTATTCAGAAACGCTTTGATTAAATTTTTTGCAGCTATGGAAATCCTTCAGATTGCACCATTTAAGCGAAATTGATACAAAACCCCTTTTTTTAAATATATCGAATTGGTTAAATATACATTTTATAGTGTTAACATTGTAATACATCTAATATTTTAATTGTAGAATATATTGCAGAAGTAGCTGGCAGTACTGGTGGCATAGACATTCGTTTCAGGTAATACCAACAAATTCATGCCCTCTGAAACAACTTACAATATATTGCACTTTGCTCAGTCCTTTTGATGTTACGACTATACAGTAGGCAGAGTATGAGAGTTATTACGTAAAAATGGAAGGAAAAATGTTTGTTCTAATTTCACAAATTATGCGTATTACGTGAATTATTACCAATTGATGGTATAGATGCACGTTTCGGGTAATATCAACCATTTCTCAATGCACATATTTCTACAGAAAGATATGGTGTTTTAGTGCAGGAATACAGAAATCAATTTATAAATACTATTTAACAAAGGTTAATTATTTCAGTTTATTAACTTTTATAAACATGAAACAAACCAGTTAGGATTTAAAGCCAGGAGTGCATCTGTCGACCACATCTGTATAATAAGAAATATACTGGAGCAGGCTTAAGAATGGCACAAGGAGGTTCATTTGTGTTTTGTGAACTTTGAAAAAGCCTTCAACTGAGTGGACCGGGAGAAGATCTGAGTAGTTCTACATGCATATGATATACCACCTAAATATATACACACAATAAGGGTGCTGTTCAAAGATTATTCTGCCAGAGTTGAACGTGGTGGGTAGTTCTCTGAGGGCATTAGTGTAGGGAGTGGTATTAGATACCATTGTTGTTTTTGATTGTGATTGATTTTATAATGGTCAGGATAGTCAATGGAAGAACAGACCTGTAATAGAGATTTAACTAATAAACAACCTTTGCAGGTTAGGCTGAGTAAGTTGCTAGAGGTAGCATCAGCGATATGACGGAGAATAAATGTAGAAAAGCATCATAGTTTTTGGACAATATGGATATAGCTGTAGAGGGGAGAGGATAGTTCAAGCTGTTGGGAGATCTTGTTACCTTGGAACTATTATGGATGAAGCTTGTGGTTGTGAGGAGGATATATAGAGAAGTATTGGCAGAGCTCCTAATGCATTTAATATGCTTATCGGAATTTTGAGCAGTACGGAGCTGACAAGAAAAACAAAAATTCTCTTGTATGAAAGTGAAATATGGGTAGCAATAAGTTCACTAGTAGCCATGATATAGATCTGCATTAATAAATGCTTAAGAAGAATTCTGGACATCCACTGGCCCTACAAATTTCCACTACTGAACTATGGAGAAGAATATAACAGAAGAATGTTCACATCACCAATAAAAGAAATAAGTGGAAGTGGATGGGACATACTCTAAGGAAGCCTAATAAAGAGATATCTAGGCAGGCCTTAGAATTCACTACAACTGGAAGAAGACTTGGGGAGCTAGTATGAAGAGAAGGAAATGATATGGCATGATGGTAATGTTGCAGCTAGAGAAAAGATGGGCTAGAGGAGATTAGTTGTGGAATTGTGCTAAAAAAAAGGAGTTTAGTTGGTGTCAGCATCAGCTAACCATTGTGAATGTTCATGTAGTGAAATTAAGAGCAGATGTGCACAAAGCCAGCAACCCTGTCATAATTCCAGCTAAGAAGCCTCTATCTGGCGTCCTGTGCTCCATAATGGATTGAAAGGAACAAGTAAAATGCATCTCCATTTAGAGCTCACTTATGATTTTGCCTTGTAACTTTAGTAATTTTCAGTTCAGTAAGTTTAAGATGTACCATTCTTAAATGATTTTTAAAATTTTCAATTTGACGTATAGTGAAACATATCTACATTCGAATGTACAAAACTCATTATTATTAAATAGAACTTACTGTATATATTTACACGATAAAGAACAGTTTCCTACAGTTTTTTAAATAATGTTTTCAGTGTGCTTTTGCTATGACTCGATTGTTGAAAATAAAATCCAGAACATGGTTTCTGTGTTAGGAGAATGGCAAATAAATTCCATCGAAAAATATTCAAATGTAAGATATCTCCAAGTAAGCAAACTACAAATGATAAGTGCCAAAAATCAACCAGAAATTGCAACATTTCAAAAGAATAAAATCAACTAGAAACTGATTTTGAAAATTGAATTAATTTTTGTGATCGCCTGTTGAACATATGATATAAACAGAAGTCTGGAGACTTAAGGTACAGATTTCGTGGAATGAGATATCTCGAGGAGACATCAGCTTCATACATACATGAATATGTAGCTAAACGGGTTGGTCTCACGCATTACTAGGTAAAAGTCCTTATTTTGTTAATTTTTTTCACTTGATATATTAGTCATTTATTTCTTTTTATAAATATTAAAATGAATCAAATTAAGTAATTATTATTTGTTTTCCTAAAATGTCAGTTGAGGGATGCTTAATTATGTCATTTAACTCTTCTTATCTATTCTGTCCAATAATTTAGTTACAATACATTTGCAATAAAGAACCATCCAAAGTTTCAAAATAAAATGTGTTACTTACATATTCTTAGTAGAATTAATTTTCGATTCGTATATTTTTATAACTATATATATATTAAATAAAAACACAAACTGAATTATCTTTGCATAGTATAGGCAAAACAAACTGAACTATCTTTACATGCTATAGGCATAACAAATTGAATTATCTTTGCATAGTATAGGCACAGATTAACGAAACAATGCCAAACCTACATTGTCAAATTGGTCTCAAAGACAAATTTATTGTAACAGCTGCTTTTATAATAACTCTGGTTAAACTACAGGTGTTTTCAGTTTTCTGTACATTATGAGTATAGTGGTATATACTGTAGATGTGAAAAACTGCACGAAGCAGTTGCAACTGTGTAAGGGCATCATATACTCTGAACTAATAAATGAGATATAAGGACTCTCTAAGAAAAAAATAAATATATATATATATATATAT
>JAWQRN010000416.1:0-30053 GCA_033557685.1 Sperchopsis tessellata
TCTCTTATAAAAGCTTTTGTCTATTTTCATATACAATTGCATGTCACTTTCAAGGCGTGACTACCATCATCCAAGGAATTTGGTTATCCCTAAAATAGACGTTATAAAAACACAACAAATTATTACACACTTGGATGTGAAGCTCTATGATGCAGTTCCTTGAGAAATAAAAAAAATAACGTGATACATACTGTTTCCTAAGGAACTGAGAATTTATATTATGGGAAATAGATTAACTAAAAAGGATTTAAAAATAGTGAATTCATGTTGCGAGTAATGTTGAAAATTTATCTCTGTGAAATGAGTGTATTTTTAGTTTATTGATCTTATACTTGTTAATTTAATTTAAATTATGTTATCATTCTTATTAATATTATGCTTGGCCAGCTAAAACTAAAACCAGTCTGGTCGAAATCCACAACAAAAACTTGAGAGATTTAAGTAGCTACTGACTTAACACAAGTACTTAATGTGTAGAGTTTTCAAATTTGAAAATTATGAATGTCACATTTACAGAAAATATTATTATTTATTTTTTAGTAAATATCCAATATCAAAGATTTTGTGCTCCTTTTTCTTTATAGCAGCCTCTTTTAATTTTTTAAATAATATTAACTTTATAACTTGTACATATGGTGGCAGTGAAGCACAAAAGTTTAAAAAAAGATCTATAGAAATTGACCAAGTTACTAAGTGGTAACTACCATAATTTTCTACCAGATATCCTATTCAACCAGTGCTCATCTACTAGCAGGCAGTGCATTTCCCAAATAATAGTTCTTGGGAGATGGATGGAATAGAACAACGGATATCTTTACCGAGTATTTGCCCCCATAATGTTGTTATGAATGTACGACTGTATAAAAATACCCACTGTTATCCCTCTCTCTGCCAAGAATTGTCAACATGATTCAAGACTGTATATCGAGAAAAGCGCTACATTCAATTAATATTCTTATTTTTATTCAAATTGCTCATTTAATATTCATGTCAAAATGCCCACAAAATTCTTGATATTGATATTGTATTTTCTTGCGGTGGCTCAATATGCTATTCTCTTTCATAGCTTTAGTTTCCCGAAAGTCTTCAACACTGTTTAAATATCAAGCAAATTTAAAACGAAAATCTAAATAAAATTATTGATAATTTAGGTGACACTTGACAAGTGTACTTCAAATTCTTGTTTTGGTTAATAGCTAATCGTTCTTACTTTGTATATAGCTTTTTATATTTTTAAAAACCTACTGTACATTGCTATGGTATGATTTTGACGTAACTTTGGAGGCAAAATATAATGTTTATATTGTTTGAAAACACAGTAACGAAGTGTAGTTGCCGTAATAACCGTCGATAAAAGTGTTTTCTCGTAATTAATTCTTTCTTTCCACTGATTTTTTTCGTTTGTGTTTAAGATTATTTTATTTATAGGTGTTGATTACGGTTAACTCATTTTATTTCATTTGAAGATTAAAATGTCTTATTTAATTCAGACGAATGTTAATAAGTATAATAGAGATAGAAATGAAGGAGACAAAAGTTCAAATGACTACTCTGGCCGACATTTCTGGAAATTGTTTAGGCTCACAAAGAGGCTACATCGATTATAGACATAGCAATTTAGTATATCTTAGGAGAATGGAGGCAGTCTGCACTGTATTGTTTTACTGAAAGGGTAGTGCAATAGATGGAAGAATTAATTTAGATAAGTAAATGATAATTACAAATTCTATATTTTCTAAAATTGCAATGTTCATTTGCCACTTTCTGCATCGAATATTTATTCCTATGTTGTAACACTGTGATTTATTTTAAATTTCTACAATAAATTGGTTCTTACAGACCTTAATTTTTTTGCTGCTGGCAGTATTGCCTTAGGTACGAGCCAATGTAGTCCAGAAATTGCATAGCATATTTAGTTTTGTTGAAGATAATCCTCCATTACTTTCACAAGTAAAATATTATGGACTTAAAGGTAATACTTCGAATGTCCATATCATGTTGCAATTATAAAAAATTCCCATAACTGTTTAAACTAATCATAAATTTTCTATATATTTATATTTAGATCACATATGTTCAAAGTACCGGGAAATCGCCAAAAACCTTTTAACATATTCAAAATTGTACATAGAGAATTAGGAATTATTGGCAATTTCTCAACACTTTCATCGCAAAGGATGTATTGCTTTTAGGCCATCGATATCTTGTGGTTTCCATTAAGCTCTTTAAATGCATATTGTTATTTGTGTTGAATGATTGAAATATGCATGGTTTTTATTTTACACATTTAAAATATTAATACATACGTATAATATCTAAATTATTGAATTGAATGGTTGCAATCTGAATGGGTTCTGTTCCATTGATTAAAACAAGTTCAATGCTTATGAGAGCTTCAGCATCTAATACTGGAGCGCCATTCTTATTATACGAAGACTGCATCCATGGTTGTAAAGGAGGTGATGAAGCTAGACTAGATAAGGCTTGTGTTATAGCTATTGGTGATGTGGAACTAACCCTAACAATATTTGGATCAGGGCTGTCAGGTGATGTTGGAGAAGTGGGTTCACTATCTCTCAAGCTACCAGACATTGAGTCCATGCTGGAAAAAAAGTGTATTTTAGAAAAGAAAATTCAGAATAATACATAAATAAAGCTTAAGCTACAAAGGTATATAGATAGCTTTTATTTATATAAATCAATTACATTAATTTAACACACAGTAAGTATATTATAACCATAATTAAAGAACAATAGAGTCCAGTCAGATAATAAATTGAACCCAAAAATCTTATAAAAATTGGGTGACACTAAAATATGCCTTTCCTATAAAAAAAGGTCTCCAATTTACGCTTAAAAGACACCACCGACAATAAAATAATCCGGAGGGGAAGTTAATTAAATAGCATAGGCATAGTGTATGGACCCATTTCTTGATGTGATGAGTGTCAAAAATTCCAGCGGATTGAATAAAGTAGCATAATGAGAAATAAGCCAATCGTAGAAAAGTAGTCGACATACTGCCAGTCAAACATTTCACACCCAAGAACTTAAACTTAGAAGAACTGCACCCATGTCCACATAAAAAAAAAAACTTCCGCTCTGTCTGACCATCCTTCAGCAGCATTCTATTAGATAAGAACCGATATACAGTACTAACCTGAGAAGTACGCAACTAGTTTATAATAACCTCAAAAGATTCAATCTCTACTGCAGTTGTGTCAACCTGGTACCAATTTCTTACCAGGTAGTTTGTCAAGATGAGGAACAAAATCCGTCCTATGACTGAGCCTTATGGCACACCTAGTGGCACGAAACACAAGGTTGATTTTGCACCATTGCAACTGATAGACATATCTCTCGGAAAGATAATCACCAGTTTTAATCCAAAATCATCCAACACACATCTTATCAATTTTTAAATAAGAAAGTCCTGTGAAATTCAATCAAACACCTTACTGACGTAACAATATAGTAACCCAGCATATAAATGAAACAATAATTGTTGTTACTGATTCACATTTAAAAGTTTTAAAATTTATTTATCAATTTTTTTTAGGTTACATAAATATATGATATAATCAAAACATGGTCTAAAACAAATGTATACAGTGAACATCAAAAGTATGTAATAAAGTTAATAATTTGTTTTAGGTTGGCTTATGGACAGAACGCTCAAGGTCAATTTTATTTTTTCCTAGGAGTTATTTTGCACCCCCCTCCGATTTGATGTCATTACTTTAAATTTCAACACCATTTTTCTTATTTCTAAAACTGAAAAATACTATTTCTTTTGGAGTAGAATGCTTCCCTTAATAAAAATATTCTTAGGTTCTTCCACAGAAAGGCAACTTATTATAATCACTAAACTAATAGCCTTGCGATTGGAATCTAAAGGTTTGTCAGTTTAAATTTTCCCTTTTTTTTATGCCATAATTGTATTGTTAATTTAATGTTCTCCTCTGCTCTCTTTCCATTTGCAGGAGTTTTATTATAATGTAACAAAAAGGCAGAGTTAGTATCCTGTGTTGCACAAACAATGGCCGTACTCCTTTTTTTGCATTATCAAAATATTATAGGCATTAGATTTTATATTAGATGGACATGAAAAAGGGCTGCCACGACATCTATCCTATTCCTCATGTATAGTACTGCAAAGATGTTAGAAGAATGCTTGGGTATCAAATGGTCTATATGAGGATGTCACTTTAGATCTAAATAAACACCAAAAAAGATTGAACTACATGCAGAGTACTTCTACCTTTTTGGAAACCAATTTCTTCAATATCCTTTCCTCATAAAATAATTTAGTGTTCTTTTAGCCATTAAACCTTTCATAATATGGAGAAAGAATAACAAAAAACAATTATTTATGTCAGCAGATATCCAGAGATCTGCTTTGCCAAGACCTTAACAAGATGACAAGATATTTGCTAAGGTCTTCTGACGCAGGTTGATCCAATGTTCCTTTTCCTTTTCGCACCTACTAGTTTCCTGATTTATGATGTTTAAACTGATATTTGTTAGTTGGTAATTTGGCTTATATAATTTAAATATCTTGATTTATTAGTTCTTTTCAAAAGCCTTGAGATAGAAACCCTTGTAACTCAAATAAACACGACATGCACTGCACAAAATTTTCATACAGTTGTTAAATTGTACTGATGGGTCTAGTTCGTTATAGATTCTATACAAGTCCTCATCATAAAAAGTAAAGATTAGATGCAAAACATTTTGTTTCTTCTTTCTAGTGTTGGTAAAATTACGACTTGAGTATCATTGTTCATCAAGTTTTTCTTTGCATTTAATTCTTTCAAGAGGCTGATACTGAAATCCCCAGCTAAGACGATACTTCAAGACAAATCAAAGTTTTTAAACACATAACTGAGGGATTTCTCAATGGTATTGAAAAGGACATTCAAAATGGAAATTAATACTATCTCCTAATGGATCTTTGCAGACATAGTGATTAACTAGCTCGGAGACCAGAGCTTCTGAGCAAAACATGCAATATTACCATGTATTGCTTCAGCATGTGTTAAAAGTGACATATTGGTGTCTACTGGTATATTATATAGATTTATGTTTTCATTAACAGCCAAGTGCAGTGAATTCATTTATTGAAGTAACATCACTCGCCTTGAAAATGTCCCTTGCAACAGTGGATGAAACGTCGGCACTTGTCAGAGCCTCTACACGGTTTCCACCCGAAAACAACATTCATACAGATACTAACCGTGGAAGTCTATTACATTTAACAGCCAATGTTTAGTGATACATAAAATATGGATTCTATGTTGTTAGTAGTAGATTTATTTATTTCCAGCCAATAAATTCATTTTGTTAATAGTTTCAATTCAAAAACTAGTAAATATGTCAAATTTATGATGAAATTCTACAGAATTAGCGCGCCACTGATGCCAATGCGGAGCCCTTGAAAACTTTAATTACAACGTTACAGTTAGGTTATATTTAAACTGATTGATTGATAACAGAAGATAAATCGGTTTTGTGTATTGCTGCCCGAAATTATTATAGTAAGCTTTTTTACAGAGAGAAGTCCATATCAATCTTAAAACATATGTTTTGTCTCAAAAGAGGTTTTAATATACTATATAATATATTAATATAAACAATGAATTTTCTTCATTACCTGCCTTGTTTTTTAAATATTCAATAACTCTCTACTCGGTAACATGATCACATATTCTGGAGATGAACAACCATGTTATTTTTTATCTGGTGCTTTTCCCATGAATGCTGAGCCTCTTTCATATTTTTGCAAAGGTCGAAATTCCATCTGGGCTTTTTTTCGACTTAAGCTTCCTTATGCTTGCGTTACATATTTACACTTTGGCTGTGTAGACATACAGATCTTTATATTTATAATTTTCTCTAAAGCTATTATCTCGATTTTTTTGCTGAACAGCTTCAATTAACCTATTAGATTTTCTTAGTTTCCCCTAAATGGATATTAATCTTGAAAGTTTTCTGGTCCAGTAGAAGAGATCGTCTTCACTTTATTAATATTTTTTACTTTTGAGTTTACACTTGCTACTTTGTCTTTCAGAAGTTCTGATTTCTGTTGAAGCTGTTTGATTGTTTTTACCTGTGCTTCTATTATTTTTAGCTTACCTGCTACTTTGACTATTGTAGTTTGAATAAGTTGTTTAATTTGTCTCCTGAGTTTTGACCAACAGTTTAAAATTTTAAAATTATCAGACTTACTCAGAAGCACATCACTAGCACCTGGTGTCTTGACAGTTACAAAGGCAGAAACATTTAATGCTAAACTCTTATATACTAATTTTAATCTTCATATCTCACACCTTTTGGGTGTGTTAGGGGACTGGATTATTTACTGAACAAGTAAAAAACTTGCGTATTTAAAATAAAGGGTATATATACATATTTAAAAGTCAACAAATTAAAATGAATTGAACACAAATTGATAATCATACGTTACGAACAGATACACAACACAAAACAAACAGCTACCCTGTTTGCTGTCCCTTCTGGACTTTCACTTACCCCGGTCACTGGATGAACTGTGTGGAGTTCTTGAGAAGGGTGTATTCATGCATCTTAGCGACCACAGGTGGTTGCCGGATGCGCCTACTCGTACTAAATAGAACGGCGCGATATTTAAAAAAGCAAGGCATCTTACAGGTGTATTTTCACAAAAATTTCATGGTCGAAATTTTATATGATTAAAATACTTTCTTTACTATCAAAGGAAGTAGAAATTATTTACTATAGAGGTGTAAAACATACATTTTTATGTTCAAAGCTAGCTAAATGTCTATTATAGAAAATAAACTAATACCTACCCCACATGTTTATGGCTCGCGACTAATAATTCAAAATCTGGTCCAAAAGTTTGTAAGGCATCAACCAACAGTAAGCTATGTACTGTCAGTGTCATACTAATATCGATAGGTCTTTTTGTGAAAGCAGTCTTCACTCCGGATACTTGAAGTTCTGCAACACTTCTTCCACGACTCTGTACTTCTAATGCCATATGGTCTATAGTGAATTGGATAGTTAGCAATCTTGACATTTCGATACTAGTATCGTTGCTGTAAGTATCATCTTCATTCTGAGCACTATCTACAATATCCTCAAGTTTTGTATCAGGAGCATTAAAAGGTGATGGCAAACCTGTTGCAGAAATAATATTTGTCAAAGTTCGAGCTGAGGCTATTTTGTACTCGTTTAAATGAGCAACAAGTTTTGGTAAATTTGCATTCAGTGTCAGACTTGGATATAAAGGGTCACATGTATGTATTACCCTTCTTTCTATTTGAAGCGAAATATTAAACCGATCCAAAACATGTAAAGTCGAAGTTCCTTTATTATGCGCATATCTCCAATTATCTTTTACTTTTCCTATTAAGATTTGCAGGTCATTAAGTTCAACACAATATCGATCATATAATTTTTGGTGTAAACTGTTTTCTGTCAGTTTATCATCTAGAGTTAGTAAATTTGTGGTTAATGCTGTATTTTGGGTTTCAGAATCACTTTCTTCGCTACCTGGGGGAGTAGAACATGGTGTCATGAACATATCTAGAAAAAAATATCTTCATTACATCCACTATATAAGAGAGAATATTTTAATTTGAAAATAAGTAAAGAAGTGAACATTATATAAAATTAAACCTGAGCCTGAAAGCAAACTGTATTATGTAGAGTAATTTCGTATAGAAACAGTATTTCTTATATTTCCATGTAAATCTAGGACAACTACTTAAAAAAATCACATCATAATAAGTCATTATAATTGTGTACAATGAGAATAACAATACAATTTTTTAATCAATGGATCAATCATTTGCATATTTGCAGTATCCAGAATGTGTATTAACCTTAATTGTAAATTTCTATAAAATTGTAAATAAAGAAAAAAATTTAAATGAAATATAAGTGTTCTCATACCATCATCTTCACTTTCCTTTGAAATAAATTCTGGATGGTTTACAACAGTTTCTACTCGGTCAGAATGGTTGCGCAGCTGAAGTCTACCAAAATCTATAACTGCCATTGCAGAATTGGCATCAGTGAAGTTTTCCACAAAAAATATTTGAGGAGAGGTAACATCTAATTGCAGCTCCCAACTTTTCCTCACAGCCTAAAACACGATATAATCATGTAAAAGAAAGTTATAAGATACAAATAGTTAATTCATTACCGCTCGACCATCCAAAATTTGTTCCCAATTTTTCATCAATTCCTTTTTTGTACGGCTTTTCATGGCTTCAATTTGTGAATATGTTATGGAACGTTTATGTGGAAGGCAGAGAAATTCAGTCAGCCATCGTACAGCAGAAGGTTGGTACACTACATCAAGGCATTTAGTTTTTACGCACAACCTGAAATTTAATTTTTAATAATTCATAAAAAGCACCACCAATATTATATTGTCGAAATTATATTTTTTGTGTTTAAAAGATAAAGTTGATTGTTGTCAAATTGAAACATTTCTTTATTTCTACCATTAATCTTAAAAAAATTGAGATTTAGATAAATTTTAATTAAAATTGGAAATCATTATGTTTTTGTATAAGGCTGTAAAATATTCTTGAAGGTTAATTTACTATAAGTTCTATTCACTTACCTGTAATCACAGCCCGTATTTTCAGGTCTTTTCTCATAAGCAATATAAAATAAATGATCATTAAGGTCGTCTGGTCGGGTTGTCACACTAACCCTAGGACTTGGTCCACGAGATCGACCAGGTGGGCCTGATCGATCATGTCCAGGAGGTCCAATAAGAACAGGAAACAAACTATTTATTGTGAACTTGTCACGTAGAAACAATGCACCAAGAGACAGCTCCACGAGATGGGATGAAGATCGTGGTTTACTGATGATATTCAAACACAAAGTTTTAAATTGCAGCTCAATCATAGGAACACTGAAAATTTAAACACAATTATTTTCAAAATTTACTAATTTCATGTATTAACTTACCTTTCTTTTGACGTTTCTTGTATGGTACATAAACTTAATGTCCCACTTTTACAAGTAAAAGAAAACTGACCAAAGACAACATCTCTTTTAAGAAGAGTATTATTTTCTGCTGAATCACTGAGAGCCCTAAGTATCTCACCCTCTAATTGGGTGGTTTCTTGTGTAGTTGAATTAGTGCTCTCAGTTGTTGAAGACGAATACCAACCCATCCATGTTGGAAACCACCGTACTAACATACTACGGCCTGCAGAATTTCCTGTGTTAGCCTGACATGACTGACTCGGCACTGACTGCATTGAAATCTATATATATATATATATATAAGTAGACATATCACTTATTAATTATTAAAATAGAAATTGTTTACCTCTCTCAAAACTTTAAGTTCTTCAAAGTCTCGTCCCCATTCTACAGCATCTTTTATCTTCTTATCATCAGCAGAAAGGGTTATTGTAGGAGTTAAAAGAATTTTCGTATAAATTCTAACATACTGAACATTTTCGTTAGCTCGTATCAAACATAATTCCCAAGTAGGTCTAGGTTTGCAGATACCTGGAAGTCTGTCTGGATAGTGACAACTGACTGCATATAGCCACCATGCTCTCGCATCATCTTTTATTTTGCAAGTTGGGCGATAACGTCTGTATGATCTATACCTTGCTACATCATCTAAGCCTCGAATGCATCTAACTAATTGATCATATTGCCACTAAAAATCATAAATGTTATGTTTAAAGTGCAACTACATGAATAAAGGTACTATTTAATAATTTCTTTTTGGTCATAGGTGTCAAACTATGACAAAATGCATTTTTAACTTTTCTTTAAAAATATGTAGTCAGTGACATAACATGGTTTGCAAGCAGTGTGGTTCCTCTGTGGTGGGTACAAGCGAAAATAATGGGGTAATAGATGTTAGAAATGTAATTTTAAAATTATGGTAAGCTGCTGAAGCGTTACTGTTAAGAGGTTGGTGATTGTAAAAACTTAATCTATTAAGTGGTCACACAATAAGAAAGGAGGGTGGAGAATTCTGAACTATGTCACTAAAATATATGAACAAGGATTTTCAATAACAAAAATCATTAAAAGTAATTGAAATTGCAAGAAATGAAAACATTTTAAAGTTCGTTCGGGATGGTGCAGAAGGATGATGCATATGAACGATTTAACTTTGCGACAGCATAAAATATTAACACAGGAATTTTCAGTGGAAATTGAAGAAAAATATATTGCATACCAAAGACATACCATAAGTTTAAGAAACATGCAATGCGGATCAAACTCCTGTATTTTTTGATATGCCACGTAATGTAATAATAAACAAAAAAGAAGAAAATCAATTTTAATTAAGTATATTAGAAATGAAAAATTAAGAATGTAAAACTTCCACCGTATATTATTCTAAAATAAAAAACAATGCCAAAAAAAAATAAGAAATGGAATTAATATCTGGGGAAAAAAGTGAAAAAAGAAGTGATAAATATAAATTCAGATTGGGTAATTATCTCTGGACGGATTTTACCATGAAAGGTCTCAGATGTTGTAGTAAACAAATCAAAGGAAATATGGAAAAATAGTTCCCAACTGGCTACTTTCAACCAATCCTTACATCGACATGAAAAATAATCATATACAACAATTACAAAAACTCTATAATGATATAAAAGAGATAAGAATATACATGAATGTTGATTCTGGGTGGAAACTTTGTAGAGGTGCTGTCAGCTCTAACATCAAGTCCCTTTTCACCAGTATACCGGTGCTGTTAGCATCATCAGAGATGTACTGAGAGGAGAGGGTTCATCTCAAGATATTGCGGTGCTGACAGTAGTTTGTCCGATTTATGAACCTTTTCTACGAACAAACTTCCGGAGCTGCAATGGGTTCTCCGATGTCCCTAGTTGTTGTCTATATTTTTATGGAGACATTTGAATAATGGCCATCATCGACCTCCAATATAAAGTTCAAATGCTGGTTCCGTTACGCAAAGTATCAAAATGTTTATTATATGGTCGCTGGGTTGTGATGCACTAGATGCCTTCTTCAATTACGATGGAAAGTAACTCATCAGGTACCCTTCCCGTGTGGTTCACGTTTTCATTATTTTTATCATAAGCCGACCCATACCAACACATACATGTATTGTCACATCATCAACCCTGTCAGAAAATGTCTGTGATTAATTCTATCGTACAGTGAGTTGTGTGACACAACTCTACTTTCCCAGGAGTTGCGTACAATCAAGGATTTGACCGACAGCATTCCCTGCATAGTAAGAAAATTTCACATCAAAACAATATTCTCCCCAATCCAAAAGAGATCACAAGTTCTCCCTTCTTCAAAAGATGTCATCCCATTGCAAAGTGAAGGGGTTTATCAGGTTCCTTATTCCGGTAGTACATCAGAGAAACTAACTGTACAATTACTATTTGTTTAAAGGAGCACGAATTCTGTACTCGTCTTGGGCATATTAATTAATCAACCGTGGCTAAAAATTGTCATGAAGCAAGTCATATATTCAAGATTTTAAAATATGGGCAACATCATTCGCCTTGAAAATGTCCCTCGCAACAGTGGACCAAATATTGGCACTTGTCAGAGCCGCTACATGGTTTCCACCCCGACAAAACATTCAAAATTACTATCTTATTTACATAGATAACTTATAATAAAAATTACAATACAATATATTGACTATAAAAATATAAATAAATTTATTACGAAGAGTTTTAAGTCAAAAGTATCACATACTTATGCAGAAATAAAAAAAAAAACTTACATCCACTAATTTCAGAGGAACTTCTTCTAACTGTAGATCGCAGGCTATTCTAGGAGTCTCTGGGCTTCGTAATGGATGCTCACTACGATTTCTCTTAATGTGAGCTTGTGCACTAACTGGTGATAATATAAAGTGTTGACTATAATGATTACTTTGACTTGGACACATAGCAACCTAAAATAATTATTATTAAATCATAATCCATCTCATTCAGTATTGGCGGAATTTTAGTAGCAAATTTTTAAGGTAATTATATTCTAGCAGCCATTCTCAAACTTCTAGAATGTATTCTCTAATGCAAAATAAGAATACTTCAACTAAAATGTGAATATTGTTACCAAAGTGAAAATATAATAAACCTCTAATAATTTTCGATTTGATTTAGAAGATTCATAAAATCTGAGTAGGTATATGTATTTAGTGACTTATATATATATATATGTTTAATGTTGCCAGTACAGATAAAAAGTGAATCGGAGAATGTACTTACAGCAAGTTCATTAAGGGACATCTTAAACAGAAGGTCTGCATAATTCAGGGACGTCCAGTAAATTGCAAATTTTTGCATATCAAGTAACTTAAAAGAAGAGGTAGAGTTTTCCACATGTGAAAATCCAGGTACCCAATAACTATCACAACTTTGAGCCGATAGCGACTCCACAGTAATACCAAAAGCAACAGCCTGATTTGGTATGCTAACATTGTCTTCATATCTTATGTGTACATCTCGAATTTTTAGCTATAAACATAAAATTAATTATTACAAGATTACAAAAAATACATATTACTTAAATAACTAATTAAAGTATAGATAAAACAATACTTTATAAAGTTAATTGCAACGACGATAAAGAATTTATACATGCAATGTAATTAATATCGTTTGGAATATGCGACATAATCTACTACTAAGGTGTAATTGTGTGCATACTATAGACGCAAAAAAGTATTGGATTCAACTTGCAGTGTAACATAAAAAATATACCTGTTAGTGTTAGTTACTCATTTTTGCCAAATTGCTATTATTGGATTTTATTAGAAACTCCTAAGTTATACTGGTGTAAGTACTAGACTTTGATACGCTGGAACAGCTTACAGCCACCAAGATGGGGTAGGGAAGAAGCAGTAGGAGCACACAAGGGGGTACAAATCAATAATGATGAAAGGAAAACAATTTAAAAGTAAAAAAAAAATAAGTTAAGTTGCAAAAAGAAAGTATAATTAACTAATGCAAATACATTAGAGTTTTAATATACAAGAATTAATTAAAGAAAATAAACTAAGAATTAAGTAAACTTATAACTATGGAAAGAAATAAACTAGGAATTAAAACACTAGTACATAAGATATAATATATACAGTAGATGCTTGGAGGTAATAAATGCAGTATGTTTATGTACCAAGTAAAGTTTTATAAAATAAAATGTAAATAGAATATTAAACTAATGAATGAAAACGTGCTTATGAAGGCGGAAATTAAAAGGTGTTGAGCAAAGAATGTTACATGACAATTCTTGCTTGCTGTGGCGGACTTCGACTGACCCTGATTTCTGGCTCTCTGTCTGTTATAGGCACAAACGAAGGGTCTAAATTCAGTGACGCTACCGCTAGAGGCGCTTTCCGAACCTTTGAATTAACCACAAAATTGTTAATGATGTTTTTAACAATTTGGGTTAAAAAAATGACTGAATAGAATTATTAGAATATATATTACCTAGCTTCATAAGCAATCCACAAAAAAAATGTTTTCAGTGCGCCAGGAACAAAAGTTTCACTCGCATATAACACGCGGTCGGCCAATAATTAAATAATTAATTCATGGGGTAACAACTTGAACACGCTTATTTCGTTCCCTTGAAGAGAACCCATAAGTAAACATACAGGGACACTATCATTGAATATTCAGTCACTTTGTATTGGTGAAACGCACAACTTTTTTGACGGAAATAAGTCGTTGCGACTATTTCTGTCATGAGGGTGAGTGAAATATTACAAAAGATATAAGCAAAAATTCCGTTATTGGTATTGTGGAGAAAATAAGGTCATTCTGGCTAAAAATAGCAAGGAAAAGGTCAGTGAAGTATATTACATAAAGCAAACAAAATCATTATTTTGGCAGGTAGTGACTGCAATGGAGTGTGATATTTACAACAGAAATTACATTGTTGATAATGTGGAAAATAAAACAACAGTAAAGTCTTTAATCATCCAAGAAACAAAGTATACGTCAAACAACACTGGAAGAATGCTATAGTGACAGTTTTTTCGATCACAAAAACAGAAGTGAAGTATATGTGAGTGTTAAACAAAAGCAGTGGGTATTGTAAGAAGTACTTTTGAAAGACCCCTTGACAACAGAATCACAAAAAAATTAGTTACTAATAAATTCACAATCTACCATCAAAATTAAAGAACAATTTCATTTACTGTTGAAAAAATGGCCCATTATTGGTAGACTGAAGAGGATGTAAAATTAATGTGTATAACTGAACATTGGCAAAGAAAAAAATATAGAACTTTTTTAAATTTGAACTGGTGTTTAGTTTTTGTCAAACAATGTGTGGTGGTGGGAGTAGTGAAGATTATGTAAAGAAAGGTAATGAGGATAATGAAATCGTATCAGAGGAAAATGTTTTTTAATGCTATATGTTTCCAAAATATATAGTAAGGGCAATGTCAGTGTATCGATCACCAAATTCAGATATTCATTAACTTTTCTTTAAGCTGCAATTACTATTTCACATTTTGATAAGAGTCACCAATTGCTGAAGAGTTTAATGCAAATATGTAATAAAGTCAATGATACCTTTTCAATTATGTTTAAATGTCTTGTACATTCCTACAATATATGTAAACAGGTTACTGATAGATCTATGTTTTCTGTTCTCTCACATTATTACAAACTTGTGAGAGAACCGTCTCGTTAGCTCAGTGGCTAAATAGTAGGCTACTAAGTGTGGGGTCTCGACTTCGAGACCCAGAGGCGGCCGGCTTTTTGTAATTACGGAAAAGTTTTTGTGGTGCTTGCCTACCAGGAGGGACGTAAAATTGTGGGTCTCGTGTATTGTAGGTAAATGATCATCACGTGCATTTAAAAGTGGGTGTGGGAGCCTAATTTCTGGCGTCGGTAATTGGCCCTAGCAGAGGAAATAGGTCAACGTTAAATAAACAACAAACAACTTGTGACAGAGAGAGTTTACACTGGTATAAGTTTTACAATATTAGAATCAAGTCAGAAATGTGGTAAATTCAGGTATAGAATTATAAATGAGACATTGAACTAATTTAAAACTAGAATTAACCATGACACCTGGTTGCCAATTTATAACACTTCAAATGTTAATGAAATGTGGAATAACTTTATTGATTTGTTTATGCATTATGTGTGTGAAAGTTATCCTTTTAAAGGCAAAAATAAGGAAGGAAGAACTTACAATTTTAATACTCCAGAATTAAATCAATATGTTCTGTACATTTACCTGAACTTTACCTTTTTATTATTGCAAAATGAAAAAAATAAATTGTACTATAATTGTTAATGAGGTTACAGGTAAGAAAGTATATTCAATGATTGAAGTTGATAAAGATAGTACAGTTGTTAAGGTGAATGAATTTAATGAGTGTTTCTTGACTGCTAGTGGAATGGAAAATGACCATTCTAATGTCTTACATGGTGGAGTTAGATACCATCGGTCAGCATTACAATCAACATGTAACACTTCTCCTTGGTAATTACCTAGTAAGATTGGCAAATAGTTTAAAAACTAAAAATAGTTTTGGTATTGAAGATATATCAACTAGTCTGTTGAAAATGTGTATTAAATTTGTGGCTATTCCTTTGAGTCGTATCATTAATGCATCATTGACAAATGGCATTTTTCCAGAAAAATTTAAATATGGTTTAATTAGACCACTATATAAGAAAATAGTGAACTTGTTTAAAATTTTCATATAATTACTTTATTAACAGATTTTTCTAAATTGTTTGAATTAATAATTTATGAAAGGGTGATCAAATATTTTTAGTTTTGGTTTTTCCATGAATGCTATTATGGATTTCTTCAAAATTTAAATTTTTTAATTTTGTAAAAAGGTTCTCAACTATATGGAAAAGGTAGCTCTTGGGTGTGGAATTTTTTTTGATCTTTCTAGAGCCTTTGACTGTACAGACCATTCTCTTTTAATGGAGACATATTGTTATGGAATTCGTGGTAGAGCCTACAATTGGTTTAAAGTTTACTTAACAAGAAGCAACTTATTAAGTTGAGAAATGAAGGTAATATATTTCGATCAGATGTACAGAGGTAGTTCGGGGTGTACCACAGAGCAGTACATTGGGTCCACTCCTATTCCTTATTTTTATGAACGATATTTTAAAATTATTATTAATCAGCAATTAGTTGTTATGCTGATATTAATTTGCGTATAAGTGGTAAAGATTTGATGGAGTTACAAATGTGTTGTTCTGTTCTGATGTCTAGTGTGTAAACCTGATTTGCAGTAAATTATCTGAAAAAAAAAACAAAAACTGGCTACACCTCAAAATATACAATTAAACGAAGTTAGATATTTAAACAAATATGAGGTAAATAATACACTTTGTGTAGTTTCACAGATTTTATAATTTGTTGACTATTTTTGTTTTATAAAACATAGTCAACTAAAAATACTACTGCTTAGCAGCCTAATTTATAACATTTTTTGGGGGTAGGGAGACACAATTTAGAGGGAACAGGTGTTCAGTAGAGGGGATCTATTTAATTCCAAAAGTTTGACACAATTATGTAAGCTTTTGTTTGAATGTTAAATACTTGGTGTGATATTTGTAGTTGATTTGAAGGCAACTTTAAATTTTAGTTTGGACAAAATGTTAGTAATATGGTCTGATAGTTTACCTAGGTATGTTAGGACTACATATGGTTCATTAGAAATAAATTTTTGTTGTGGATATATCTTATTAGTAACTCTTTTCTTGTGTATATTTGGGCAATAAAGCATTCCTTGCTTAAGAAATCTGTTTTGTGGCAGCAATTTCCTGTCCTTTATTTTTATCCGAAAAGATATCCAGTCTATTTATCATAAAATTGTTAAATCTAAGAAATTTATTCTGTTATATATTTGAGTTTCTACGGTAAACTCGATATTATTGGGTAATGTGTTAATGTATTTTAGAAAGGTATTTAATTGTCTATCTGTACCTGAAAAGCAGGCTAATATGTCATCCACACATCTGTTCCAAAAAATTATATGCTTTTTAAAGGGTTCTGAATTTTCTAATATTTTTTTTAAATTGTCTATAAATATTTCTGCAGGAAGGGGGCTCGGTGGAGAGCTCATTGGTAAACCATCTGTTTGTCGGTATATTGTTTTAGATGTCCTAGATTTAACAATTTGCCGCTACGCCTACTCTGCTAGTTCACAACATCATATTAGTCATAAACTTTTAAGTTTTAGAGTTATGATAATTTTTTTAAATATAGACTGGAATTCTACTATATAAGTAAACCAAGCTCCCTCTATTGTATTTGGCATACGAAGCGATCCCTGATTTTGGGGTGTATTTTGAGATTTTTAATAGTCGTCTTATTTCCCGTTACATATGATGTATATATATACATATATATATATATATATATTAGCACGGATGCTTTCGTGAGTGAAGTTTTAAGAAGATGACGTCCGAGATTTATCCCATTTATGTGTTTCTTCATTCTAAGAAAAACGAGCTTTTTGATTAACTTTTGGCTATCATCAGATCAATCAGTCAGAACCATAGCGAGCCAATGGAGAAGATGACTTTCGAGATTTATCCCACGTATATACTTTTTTAATTTGAGAAGAACGAGCATTTTGATAAGCTTTCGGCAGATATCCTTCGGTCATCAGATCACTCAGTCAGAGACATAGCTCGCTATTATGATGGGCGAAGGATATCAGCCGAAAGCTTAAAAAACTCTTCTTAGAACGAAGAAGCATATACGTGGGACAAATCTAGAAAGTCATCCTCTCCATTCGCTTGCTATGTCTCTGACTGACTGATCTGATGATGGCCGAAGGATATCAGTCGAAAGATTATCAAAAAGTTCGTTTTTCTTAGAACAAAGAGGCACACAAGTGGGATAAATCTCAAAATTCATCTTATTCATACTACACCCACGAAACCATCTGTACTAATGACGACGACTCTTAAAAATCTCAAAATACACTCCAAAATCAGGAGTCATGTCAGATACAAAAGAGGGAACTTGGTTTCTCGAATGAATATTTAGTTATACAACTATATTCTTATATTTAAATAAAAAGCAGGATGTTGTCCTTTCACAGAATCTTTTCCATTCCCCTTTCATATGATCCCTTTGCATTGGAACTTAGGACTATCATACAGATTGCCCAGTCCAATGGATACCCCTTCGAAATTATACACAAAACTTTTTCCAAGAAACTGACAAAGATCTTCCATACTCTTTGCAACCCAATTACAGAACCTTCCTCTAAGATATAAGTCACCATCTCGTTTTCCAACAGCCTTTTCTACAACATATCCAAATTATTACAATCCCTGTCCGATGACATCATCAGTTATCGTTCCACCCGTTCCCTCCACAGAAGACTGGTCAGAAACAAGCATCCGATAGACCCCAAAATCAGTAGCGGGTATATAAGCTCCTCTGTGAATGTGGAGCTAACTATATTGGTCAGACTGATCGGCCATTTCAGACTAGATATAAGGAGCACATTTGGTGCATCCAGAATAATACCCACAGATCCAGTTTTGCCTGAGATCACAATCCTGATCCCGAAAATCCGTTCAACTTACATCTGCTTCCTAAAGGCCATAAACTCAATATCACGGATAATTTGGAGATATACCTTAGTTTCCATACCAATCCTAACCACAATCTTAATGAGTCACAAAACCTTTCGTCTAATCCTATGTTCCATTCACTTTCTACCGACTCCATCCCTCATCCTAATGTTGGTACTAACCACCATTAACTTAGTCTTTAGTGTAGTGTTTACGATGCCCAAAACGCACGTTCAGGTATTTGTTTTGTTTTATTTAATTTGTTTGACTTCTGTTATAATGTAATACATGTTTTTAGCATAACGATGATTTGAATGGTCGAAACCGGTCGCTATATAATTAATAAAAATTTGAGGTAGGACAACATCTTGCTTTTTATTCAATTATGAATATCCACAAGACAGCAAATTTTGTTTTCAATTATATCCTTGTATAGTAGAATTCAATCTTTATTTAAAAAAAAATAGAAAATAACTTTAGATTTTCTATAACATATAAAAAAGTATGTAAAAATATATACAATTTACTTAAGAAATGTGTTTTATTTCAGTAGATATGTTCTTAATTTTCTTCACCATCTAATGTAAGAAATTCATCAAGCATTTTATTGTCTAAATTTTTATCATACGGATTGACGCCTAAGGCTAATGAATGGTTTTCGTCATCCTCAGTGTCCCATAGCAGATTATGTTCCAAATCATTCATAGCATTAGAGATATCGCACTTTGTGAATGATTTTATGAATGTCTCAACTTTTACTTTAGCCCATGCTTTGACCACAAAATCTCACAGTATTTTAAGAGATGGAACGCGCATCGCTACACAGATTGTAAATGATTTTTCCTCATCTTATACGCAAGTTGTCTTATTCACTGGTATATATATAAACACACATGCCAGACAAAATTTAAGGAACCAACAAATATTTATGCATGAATATTCATTACTTCCTTATTAGTTTTTAAGTTCATAATTGAAAAACAATCTTATTTTGTTGCGAAAATGAATTTATTTATTGAAGTAATTAGTTCAAGGAACATAAATAATATTTGCAAAAATTAGCTGAAAACGAAAAAAAAATAATGTTCTGTTAATATCACTGGTCAACAAATTTAAACTTTTTTGATGTAACATTGATGAAAATAGGTGTATATAAAGTATTTTGAGGTCCCAAATCCGAAAATGATATGCTACATACTGTAACACTTACAGTTTTTTTGTTACAGGGGTTTATGGTAGGATAAAAAAAAAGAAGACGACATATTTTTTCAATTTAGTGTTTATGTAATATAAACATGTAAAACATGTTAAATCTAAGCAAAGACATTTTACTAAGGATCATGTGAAAAAAAAAATATGAAATGTTACATGAAGATATCATACAGTGACAAAATATTTCACTTTTTTCTCTTCTGTTCAGTACAATCATTTCTTTTTAATTACCAGCAGTAGTCGCCCAACATAGATGGGTTCCAGCGTCCCTGGTATCGTGTTTCCATTGTGCTGATGTCCTGGTGAAATCTCTCTCCTTGTTCGTCACTTACTGCACCCAAATTTTCCAGAAAAAAAGTGAAACTTTGCATTTTTATCTAAAAAGTTCCACTGTTGAAGTCTGGTACCAAAAAAGTCAGATTTTTGTTTTGACAAACTCAGGTCACGTACCAAATCATTTAATTCATTCTGAGTTATTATGTGAGGTTCACTGGTTGTTGGTAAAAATGTTGGGTCACAACTGGTGTTCTCAGGAAGTTGTGGATCAGATCCTGATGAAGAATTACAAACGCCGGGAAACATAACGTTGGCCAAGTTTAAAGGCGCAATCGGCACCTCTAATTCCTGGCTATGAGGAACTGGCCTTACTGCAGAAAGCAAATTTGGATACTCAATTTGGTCCCTTTGCTTTTTTGAATACCTTTCTGTTTTAGTGATACAGAAGTAGCGATCACTGATCATGATCATGATCAGTAGGTTCTCTCCACACCATAGGAACAGCAAACAGCATAGAATATTTCTTAAGATGCATCCACTGCAATAAATTTATGTGACAACTCACACAACAAACACAAGGGGCCCAACTTTTATCTTGATCCCCAATTAGGTACTTAAAATATAAAAGATAGGCTTTTTCGACTTCCTCGGATACAGATCTAGTCTGTGACTTTAAAATAAATCGTCCACATATAACAAATTTTATTCGCTGGATTTTTGCAACATCGACGACTAGAACTTGCCATTTTATATAAATACGACAAAAATACTTGACTGTACTGTACATGAGACAAAAACAAACTTAACATTAGAGAAACATAAAAGTGCCCTTAAAGGTTTGTATAATACGTTGGAACTACCCGCGCTATCACTCGTGGAAATTCTTCCTACATTGTCTAAAGCCAGGTACAAATAATTTCAATAATCCCATGATATAAAGGACAAACATGTACTCAAAAATGGGATGTGCTAGCCCATTTCTCTGAATAGGTGTTTTAATTAATTTGAAAATTTTCAAAGAAATATTATGTTTAACCCTACATATGCTCGATTGGATTTAGGTCCAGAGACTGATATAGACATTTTAATATTTGAATATTTTTGCTCTCTAACCATTGTTTTACAATAGTGCTAGTGTGCTTCACATCATTATCTTGACAACTTCATAGATTCTAAAATGTCCTTGTAATTAGCGCTCGTCATTGTTGACTTGATACGTTTTAATGGAACCATTCCAAAATGTGAGAAACAGCCTCAAAATAGGATACAACCTCTACAATGCATCACTGTTTTCACTGTATATTTAGGATGAAAGTTTTTGTTCTTAGGTCTTTAAATAAACAATATCCCATCGCTATTTGTCATATTAACTTTAGTTTTGTTGCTAAAGAAAACATTATACCATCTCTCCTAGCAAATTCAACACATGCTCATTGATTTTTCATTATTATCAGCAGTCTCTTAGCTGGTCTTCTGCCAAAAAGGTTCCGCCTGATGAGATGTCTTTGAATTTCTACTGCTTAAATTTTGAAGGTCCAATTGTTGTTGAATTTGAGGGGCAGATACTTTTGGAACCTATTTACAATTATTCTATCAGTGAGAATATCAGTTGTTCAGGGTCGACCAATTTTGTGGTGATTTGCCCTATTTTGTTCAAATTTGGCAATCAGTCATGAAGCAACAGATTTGCTCACACCATAGCGTTCGTACAAAACTTTTCCTGATTCACCTCATCTGTAAAAGTTGATTAAAATTTCTTTCAGTTGAAGAGATAAGTGTCTTCTAGCAATCATTATACCACATTAAACATTTTTACTGTACTAAATATTTTAACAAAATAGAAAAAATATACGTTTTACACGTTTCTTATTTTTTTATGAAAGAACATTATAACATAAAATAGAATCATCTGTTTATTTGTTATTTAAAATTAATACTTCTAGTTTTTATTTAAAAATTTAAGAACCAACAATTTTGCAACAACATTATAATAATTTCTTAATGAGTTTTATTTAATTGATAGTAATCAAAGTAGACTATGGTGGTTCCTTAAATTTTGTCCGGTACTGCATATATATAAACAAAAAAAAAACTACAAAGAAATGTGTATTAAATTATGTTAAAAAACAAAAAGTTTATACTTTACATACTTATGTATTAAAAATATTGCCTATTTATATCAAAGAGTGTAAAGATAAAAATAATAATAATCACCATGTAGACTATGATAATATGAAAATGTTAATTAATAAAACAATTCAGAGCCTCTACACGGTTTCCACCCGGAAACAACATTCATATAAAAACAATTCATATTTATTTTTATCTTTTGATATAGACAATTTTTTAATACTTAAGTAAAGTATATACTTAGTAGCAGGTAACAGTTAGTGCCATCTCTAGTTGCATGGCAGAACCTTGAATCAACGTTTACCGACAATAACAACAATTCTCTGGTTTGAGGCGGAAATATAAAGCAAAGTTTAAGTGAAAGCATTATTTCAGCTCATGCGATATAAAAAGAAGAAATGATTCTTGCCCGTAAATATAAAGTAAGATAGAACAATTCGTGGGCAGTTTGGTTATATTCATAATATTACCCTAATAAAATTAATAACTAATAAATACTGAAAGCAGTTTTTGGCTTTTTCGGTTTGCGAACCATTAACAAAATAAATAATAAGCTATTTTCACTCACTTGTAAATTTTCTATAATATCAGAAATAAATCCAGTGCCATAGCTAAGCCATGAAGAATATGTTGAAGCATAGTATGTGCTATTATTTTCCTTTGTATCTGTTTCTATTCTCCATCTTGCTTCCAAATTATCTAAAGCACTCAATTTTAAATCTTGTGCTGCAAGTTCTTCTGAAACAGCATCCCACTAAAAAAACACTTTTACTATCCCAAAAAAATACAAATTACGGTGAGCAAACTAATACCTCTTGAACAGGTAAAGGACTTGCAACTAAGTATAACTGCTCTATCACAATGACCCATGGCATAGATTTTATTTGTCGGACGGGTATTTGCAATTTAACTTTTCCAATAAAGCCTGCCTTTATTTGTACAGGTAATCCTAAATGCCTTAATGCATCTCTTCTAAGCGGGAGATTTTCTAATTCAACTTCACCTAAACAAAAATGGGAATTAATTACATTTAAAATTAAAAAAAAATTACACATACAAAACTTTCCAATCTTAAAAATATAACTAAACTTACACCCTTCAACAGAATCATCTTCTATAATTAACCTTAAAATTGACAGACTTTTTTTAGAATATTTTCTTAGTTTCTGTTAATATACAATCAAAGATGAGGTTAAGAGATAAGAGTAAAAAAATTTAAGTTATCATTTAATGTCACTTTCTTTTTTCGTAACACCCTCTGCATACAACTACAATTTACATTATCAAAAATAGAATAAAAATTAAATAGTACAAATATTTCCTTATTTTATTTCTTGTAATGAAGCATTATTTATTCAAACTTTAATTTATTTAAAATATAAATAAACATCAATCAATAAATTCACAAACCTATTTTCTACAAAGAAGTCCCTAAAATAGCATTACCAAATTTTGTAGTCTCCATTACAGGTAATAAAAGAGGGGAAATTTGACTTTTTAAGTTACATATAAGTATATTGACATTAATTGAAAAGTTCTCATATATACAGATTTTGAGCAAAAACATGTCAATTTAGATTTAGGAGTTCAAAACTACTATAGAATAATTTTTGTGTTCAACCTCTTCATCTCAAATGGCATCCCTAAAAAAATCTTATCTTTCTGAGCAAAAAAAATTGATTTTGTGATCTAGAGCAGAAATTAAATTAATTAATTTAATTTTAGCTTTATCCCATTATACATCAATTTAGCTCTATTTCACAAATGTGAGAACTGTATTAATTTTTTTTGTTCAGAAAAAATATATATTGGGTTAACATTAGCAATGTCCATTTTTTCAAACTTAAAAATGCATGCCAAAATTAAAAAAAATGTGTACATTTGCTATGAATGAAAGGACAGCTCGTCGATGGTTTTTGTATTTCAAAGACGGTAACGTCGACCTGAAAGACATGCAGCATTTTGGGCGACCAGTGGAATTCAATGAAAACCGCTTAAACCACCTTATTTATGAAGATCCCCTTCAAACCACCGTATAATTGTAGTCACATGACCGTATACCGTAGCATGGCCACAAGTAAAGGTTCCTTTACCGCATTATTACTGGTGATGAAAAATGGTGCCTTTATGTGAAAATGAAGTAAAGGAAAAAATGTGTGAGTCATGATCAACAAGTAAAGCCCAATGTGAAACAAGATATGCACTGCCGACGAATTCTTAGAGTCAAGACCAGATGGTTTTTATCGCAAAGGCATCGAAAACTTGTAGAATAATACAAATAATGTATTTGACTTAGAAATTACACTTAACAAAAATAAAAAAGTTATATGAATCATAAAGGAGTACTTCAGAAAGGTACAAATTAAAATATTGCTTATAGTCAAATAAAAAAGTCACAATCAAATAATTAATTTTCAAAAGTTATATTTTTTCAAAAATGAGTATACACCTTGTAGTTCATGTTATTCCGGAAACCAGTATAGTCATAACAAAAAGTATAAAAAACCACATATATTTTTATGCAGGATACATATTTGTTAAGGCTGAATGAGTTTTAATTTTTTAAATATTGCTTTATTGAAACAAAGTACGATATATACAAATTTTTATAAGACATATTGAAAGTAGGTAAAAAGTACGTCGGGCATTTTATATTTTTATAACACATGATCAATTTATTTCTTGTGTAAATCACTGCTGGAAATTACCACACAGTATTTTTCATAAAAATTTAAAACGTTATTATCATACAAGACTGATATTCCCACTTATCCACTGCGTTATATTGGCAAGCTATCATATAACCTAACATATATTTGAAACAAAATTTAGTTATTCTATCAATTTTTATTCTTTGTATATAGACATCTCCATTCACACCCATTTAACATATATACATTAAATCTCATGCCCAGTCGATGCTGACTACTGAACCAAAGGAACGGGAGTTCATTTCCAAACTGACTAGAGAATTAAACCATATGGCCACTACCTGCACAATTTAAAAGCTATTTTATATCTAAAAAAAGTTTTATTATATAAACATATTGAGTTAACAATTATTTTTCATTGGCAGAACTCAGACAAAAATTTAGGTAGACGTAGAGGGGGACAGTATTTCCCCATAAATTTTGGTTCATACATTTTCTTTATCCTTGACAACAAGTAATCATTTGCGTGAAAACTTTGTCTGTGACGCACAGTATGATAAGCAAAAAGAGCTTCACTTGATGTAATTTTATCGTTTTCACTATCACCATAAACGAAGTGATGTTTTTAACTGAAGCCAGAGCCTTTTCTTATGTTCTACCTCCATGGTAATGGAAAAATGGAAATTACAATGGTAATGCCATACTACTTTTGTTACACCACTACACAGTTTATATAGTTTAATAAATTTTCATTCTTTCTGGATATTTTATATGCATTGATTAGCATAACGTCTTATGAGAAATAAATACTCTGCAGTTTTTTACACAAAAAAAAACCGGTACAAAATTGACACATATTAAAACGATAGGATGGTTGGAAAATTTGAAAAAAACAGTACTGTCCTGTTTAAAATGGTATGTATTGCCAGCTTATTTATATCCCATATGATTTAACAAAACATTTTGCAGTATTTTGTGGTAGTGTAAGGTGAGTACAAAGAATGTTTGATTATAGAAAATTATAAAAATATTGAATGTTAATGAATTAGGTTGAAAATGATTTATACCAATATATTTTCTATAGATCACAGAATGGATTTTTTTTCCTTTTGTTTAGATGGGAATCTTATTGAATTAAAAAAAGTACTTGTTTACATTTGTGATGTAGTGTATTCAAACTTGCAGCGTTTGATCACTGAATAGACAATCTTATGGAAGAAGAACATACTAAGAGGTAATTTTGTGTCCCACCAACTTACATCCGCATTATAAGCCCAGTTCCGGTACTGGTGCTGATTTTAGAATCGACCGGATGTTAGATAAAGAACACAACTACAGTTTGATTTAACCTTGAATATACTATGCTCTACTTAGATTGGAATTACGATTGTGATTTATGGTTTTCATAGAGGAATTTTAGTAGATTATGTATTTTTGTTTTAAAATTATTCAGCTAAAAGTTATTTCCAAATAAGTACTTTTATCAGGTTCTTTTAAATAGGGTAAATCAAGGCTATGTTCTTTTAAAAGAAAAAAAAAAACATCAATTCATTAAAAAAAAATAGCATGATTTCAGTTTCAAAATTATTTTTGTCTATATTATTTCTCTAAATGTGCAAACAAAATTTTAATTGTCAGCTAAATCTAAACTCTTTTATAACTATATCACTATGAATCATCAGCCTGATGGGATGGACTGGTGGGAGATTGTAAGATTTAATTATTTAAAAAAAGGTAGTGGTAGTTGTTACAGATCAAACAAGATACTAATACTTGGAGTGTTACAATACACTAGTTTGTTCATATATGTGTCTAACATATTTTAATAAATGTAATAAAAATTGCAATAATGCCTATAATTATATATTGATTGAAATAATTCCATTGAAAAAAAAAAATAGAAATAGTTACTAAGATGATTTCTTAGGTATTTAAGCAAGGTATGTTGAAGTCACCTAGAATAAATTTATTTTTGTACATAAATGACAGGGATTTGAATAGATCAAGCAGCATGATATAGGAAGATAAGTTTGAACCAGGAGGTATGTATAGGTTGAATAGGAGTGAATAGTCAGTGAGGTGATTTGGTTCAAAACTCCCATTTCTGTTAGATTTGTTATTTATTTTGGTGTTTTAGAGTTTTCCAAATTTCTCTCTGATATTATATTGTTTGTATTTCACAGATTAACCTATTATCATTTGAGGTTGCCATCTCTTGATCTTAGCCACTTAGCCAACAAAAAAAATTGGTATATTTGACAGGAAATCATAACAGGGGAAAAAGTTGTATAGTTACATGTCAGTTATATACTCTTGTATATTTATATTATTTTTTGTATATTTTAATTGTAGTGGCCTATTTTGAATAAAAAAATGATATTTTCAAATACAGTGGGGTGAATTGGGTTATATATTTTTAATCATTGATTTATCTAACAAAGTCATTCAAATACACACCAGATGCTCGTGGAAAAAAGAAGCAGATATAAGTTGACAACTACAAAAAGAAGTAATTGCTGTGTGTCTAGATACAATGACATACCCTATTACATTCTGCAGAGAGGTAATGATAGGAAAATATATAAAAAATGGTTTTATATGAAACTGATGAAAAAAATAATTAATCATAATGTTCTGAATTATTCAGGGGATTATCCATTGGGCCAAAAAAGGGTGTAATAAAACAATATTTTGGTCATTTTCCATTCAGTTAAGCAGTTAGTGTTAAAAGTCATTTATGTGTATAGACAATGTTATGTATTAGTTATATTTAAAAAACTAATAATATATATTAATAAGTTTTGCACAGCCACAGTGTAGTTTATCACATAGCTTTGAGATGTTCAACTATATTTGTATGATCGATTAGGTTTTGTTCAATTGGACGCTGTGCTTATTTAGTTAATTTTACTAAACCAATATGCAAAATATTTATTGCACAATATAGGCTGTTGTAGTTTTAAGTTAAAATTTTTGACTAAATTTCAGAGCTAAAAAAGTGAAAATAATCCTTTACATTACCTGACATACCATTTGTTATTTGCCATGATATATTTATTTTCTATTATAAATAACTTTTCAGGAATTAGACAAATAAAACTTTGCATCTTTGAAATGTCTTACATACAAGTAGCACAAAAAAACATAAGTATTAAAGTAGTTAAAATAAAACAAACATGAATAAGTTACCTGATAACAAAGCGATACTCAGTTGGTCAGTATTTAAATTCTCTACATATTTTCCTAGGTAATTATTTAAAACCCAAGCGGCAAGACCTTCTAACATCTTGGAATCTTATGGGGCCAGATCATTTCAAAATCAAAACATAACCTACAAGATCAAAGATTAACACCCATCAAATTTCACATTTTATCATGATAAACGGTGTCGGAACTATTGCAGTATTCTAGATTAACGGGAATTCTGATAGAGTAAACTTTTTTTTCCTATACTTGCTATATAATTGTTTAAACAAATTATGTAAATATTAAACTCGTATAATTTTAATTCCGTAACTGCAATATTTCAACAATAATTTTGATTTACCACAGATTACCTTTAGTTGAGTAGTTTCTTTGCAAAAGTAGCACAAAACTTTTAAAAACTGTAAATAGAAATTGTCGGCCACTTTGACAGGTATGGCCTTGACTCATGTGACACATACAAAATTGCCAACTACGTAATGTTTTTACTAAATCAGTAATTTTAGCACAAATTCGAAATGAAGTCTCTCATAATCTTTTGTTTCCTAGATTTTATTGCACTTAATCATTATTGTGTTCCAGCTGTATAAATAATAGAGTAAGGTTTTGTTGACTTTTCAAGGGAATGGCGCGAAATGCAAGAACATGAATTGCAATTCAGTGGATTATCACAATAATATAGAACACACGATAGAAGAAGGTCGGGATTGAATTAATGTACAAAAATATTACTATTAATGAGGTACAATTAATTTATCAATTTCTCAACTTTGTATTTTAAACTGAAAACTAAGGAATATATTCTTGAATTAAATTTATCTGGATCTTCAGCACATGAACCCAATAATTAGTTGAATCGGGACGTTGAAAAAGTACTTCATATTCAATGATCTGGTTTAGGAGTTTACCCCAACACAAAAAACCTATTATGTAGGTAAGTGCATGTGGTTGTCATTTTATTGTAAAAATCTATAATCAAAATATGTCAATGGACAAAAGTATGCCCGTGGGACTAAAATTCGTATAAAGAATGCGGATTGTATATGCTGTATTTGATGTCAAAGGAACTTTTGAATGTCTCTCGACTGTAACTGATTTCCAAGGTTATTATCTATATGAATGTTGTTTCTTGGTGAAGTGCAGAGTCTCTGATAAATGCCGACGTTTCGACAGAGACAAGGTGAGCGTTTTGTTGATGTAAACTGTTTAGTGGACTTGTTGGTCCTATTAGTAGATTTAATAAAGCATGTATCTAATTCAACATGAAAAGAAAAGGATTAGATCGTCCCCTGCTTCTGGTGAATATATAAAAATATGTTCGCTCACCAAAGCACTTAAGAAACAATGTATCGATTAATAACTTTCACTTTCTCACGTGGGCTTACACATTAATTAACAATTTAATCGGCGTTAATTTTCTGCAACTTTATACGAATGACTTTTACTGAGTCGCGAATAGAAATAGTTTTCGTGTATAATGAAACCATAGTCGTATAGAAAACGCTTAATTGAATGTTCATAACAATCTGACGCTAAAGAGGGTTGAAGGCAGGCTGACTGATTTTACATATTAAATTTAAAAAAGTTGAATGCTATTTTCATTAACCCTGGAATGCAACTTTACGTTTACAGAAGTCTGCTCTCGCAATTTAAACACGTATCTTTTGTTTGTGTAAATTTTTTGAGATGCAGTAAGTAAGTATTTAAGTAATTAAGTGGGTAGCCGAATGGTATAAATTTTGTACAGGTCTTTTAATTTATTAATCGTTGTGAATTGTATTCCATAAATTATTTATTTCTTATGGGTATATAGGGGATATGGTTCTAGTCATTATTTGGAATTATTATTGTTATTGGAATTACACTTGCATAATTTGGTGGATGTTGTGGGAATTAGTTCCTTAGTTCTATTACAAAATCCCAATGTCGAAAACAAGGAAACATTACTTAATAGAAGGTCATATTTATATATATATGTATATATATATGTATATATATATATATATATATATATATATAT